>JAOQMP010000209.1:322483-333543 GCA_027563575.1 Erythroxylum pedicellare | reverse complement strand
TTAGTATTTTACTTTTGTTAGAACAAAATTTATTCTTTGTTATTAAAGTTAAGAGTATAATTAATATTATAAAAATTTATTAAATTATACATATTTATTATTTTATATTCAATCCAAAATATGATGTAAGTAATCTTCCCATGTTTTTGTTCTATCATGGACGGGAAAACGAAGGCCACAAAATTAAGCAATTAACCCTTTTCAGGATTCTACACGAAAAACCATTTTCTTGCCTAATTTCTGACGTTGAAACGATCAAACTAATAAAATTTAAATGTTTTGATAAAAAAGATTTGATTTTTAACGAAAACACAATCAGAAAAGGTGTTGGCTTTCCCAATGCTTCAATGGTGTAAAAATTAAGTCTTGTTAGTATACTTATTTTATCTACGAGTTTGTGTCCTTTTTAATTTTGGTAACGACATTTGAAGAAGCTTATCTAATATAGATTTTAGTAACTGATAGCATAATCTATTAATAGTCATACACGAACACAGAAACATAAAGTGTTCTGTTTCTGTTTTTCTCTTTGTCTTTACGACTACTTGAACCGCCATTTCAAGCCAAAGCACACCTCAATATCTATCCCACATCCCCACGATTTCAACTCAAAGGTGCCGTGTACTCCATCTTTGTCATTTGAATTCTTAATTGCATTTTCTTCTCAATCTCAATCACCTCACTTTGTCCAAAAAGATGGCTTCTTTTACTCCTATTTCTTCCCAATCCAATTCTCTGTTTAACAACACCTGTCATCTCTCTGTAACACCATCTTCGACGAATTTCCAATCTGGGTTTGTCCCCAAAAGGGTGCCTTTTCGATCTCAAGTTCCCGCTTTTGCCAAAATGCCACCGAGAACTGCTGCAGTTGTGACGGCCACGACGGCGGAGACGCCCAAAAAGCGGTACCCTGGTGAGGCTAAAGGTTTTGTGGAGGAGATGAGGTTTGTGGCTATGAAGTTGCATACGAGAGAGCAGGCAAAGGAAGGGGAGAAGGAGGTTAAGCAACCAGAAGAGCGAGCTGTTCCAAAATGGGAACCTACTGTTGATGGGTACTTGAGGTTTTTAGTTGACAGCAAGTTTGTTTATGATACTCTTGAAGAGATTGTTCAAAAGGCGGCTTATCCTTTCTGTGAGTTTCTTTTTTAATAACCATGTAGTTACTGTTTAACTATATTGTTCTGATGAGGAAGAATCGTTTTTTTCGAGTTTTGTTTTGGATTCTCCGATCTGGGTGTATTCTGATGTTTAGGATAGGCGAACTTGAAGTACCTTTTTAGTTGATTGTAGCGAGTTTGACAAGTTTTTATTTATTCTCTGAGTGATATGAAGAGTCCTGAATCAGTTTTTCTGTCCCCCTTTAGATGCCGAGTTCCAAAACACTGGTTTAGAAAGATCTGAAAAATTGGCAAAAGACTTGGAGTGGTTTAGAGAGCAAGGTCATGCCATTCCAGAGCCTTCTTCTCCAGGTGCTACTTATGCACAATATCTGAAGGACCTGTCTGAGAAGGATCCTCAAGCATTCATCTGCCACTTCTACAATATATACTTTGCTCACACTGCTGGTGGTCGAATGATCGGGAAGAAGGTAATCCGATCAATCTCAGAATGGTCTGCATTCTATACGGAAGTGCATGATCTTTTTGTGAATATGCCTGTATACCATTGGTTTTACCTGATTTGTGATCTCATATTTATACTTGAAATCATTTGCAATTTTCATTTTAAGACTCTGTCAGGGTAAAATCTTTGAATCTCCTTTTGCATCAGGTTTCGGAGAAGATACTTGAGGGTAAGGACTTGGAGTTCTATAATTGGGATGGTGATCTATCCCAGCTCCTGCAGAATGTTAGGGACAAGCTGAATAAAGTTGCTGAGGTACCTCATCTTACTATTCTGAATCATCTACTTCAGTTCAATCTTTTTGTTCATAACTTGTCAACTGATAGATGAATATTTTTGGTGGCATTCAGAGTTGGACTAGAGAGGAGAAGAATCATTGTCTGGAAGAAACTGAAAAATCATTCAAGTATTCAGGGGATATCCTGCGATTAATACTTTCATGATGTATTTAATTGCTTGAATATTGTATAATGGTGCAAGATCCCGATTTAAAAATCCTTTCTTCTTCATCTTTTCTTGTAACTCTCACATTCAATGAAATTGTAAAAGGAACTGTCTTTATGCTCTTGAAACTTCACAAGTCCAAATACCATTCAATGTATTATTACAGGATGCAGTAAAACCATTGCACAAGTTACTGAATCTGTGTTTCAAGACCTGTTGGATCGTGTAAAAAATTCTCAGCTCCTTGTAAGCTCTTATATGGTTTCTTAACCTGTTACTTGAACAGGTATGAGGTATTCGCCATATTAGAAGAAGCAAATAAAACCATGTAGCAGATTGAACTGAAATCTGGATATAGCAGATGCTGATAAACGCGTGTCACTGCATTGAATGATTGTTTTAGAGTTATGAATCCAGGGTATGGGATTGGGAGGGCACTTCAGGATTCGGTTGATGGGCCAATGTGCCTAAGAATTAAGGTTATAATATTTACTATGAAACATCCTGACAGACTCTTATCCGAAGCGTTGTACCATAACTTTCATTATTGGAGACATGGTTTTCCAGGCTGGTGGTTGTTGACTCCAATTCATTACGAAGGTTATGGGGAAAAATATTAAGAACAGCTGATAATTTTAGAGATGGAGCCATATACTTCAGGTCCAACTTTGTTCTGCTTCGACTCTCCTGCAGTTACCTACACAGGAGAGTTGCAACACGAAAACATATTGATTCTGTTTCATTTTGATGGCCTGTTTTGTCAAGAAAACCAACTGATTATCGTAAAAGGCCTAGTGTCCAAGTCGCCAGCGGCGTGGAGTAGAGAAAGAAAGACGGACTAATGTTGTCTTATAGCTTAAAATTTGGCTTAACGAATCATTTTCTCGTCAAAAACTACAGTTTCTACCATACATCTGAGTGAAGTGTAAGGGCCCAGCTTTGGTTTGATCAGAAAACTTGGATTCTAGTATTGTTTCAAACACGAATATCCAAGTAATATTCCTTTGGAGCATCATTCGAAATATTCTTATACATATAATCGTTTATGTGATTCTGATTTAAAGAAAGAAAAGATTAGAAATTTACAAGTGCTAAAATCTAATTTGGATTAGAATAGAGTCGGATTCAGAGTTAACAGAGCTCAAATCAAGCTCAACAAACGATTTAAACCTTTTGAGTAATGTTCGAAGTCCAAACAAACTTGAGATCGTTTATCCATTTATGCCAAGGACTCTACCAACTGGTGCATGGTATTTGCCATTTTGTGTCAGGAATCAGCCCAAGAAGCTCAAGGATGAACAGTTGTTATTTCAATCATCATATGTGCTCATGAATCCACCAAGAAACCCAGCTCCATTACAATCTCCACACAACATTTCCCTTTTCCCTCTGCAAGATATCAAGTACCAAATTGTTTACCAACATAAAGGAAAAACTGTGATCTACGGTGGGCATACCTGCAGAGCCAGCATAGCCCTCCAGCCTTGAATTGTCCATTGAAGTGGTCCACAGAATTAACTCCTGTGCCTTTGCATTGAGAACATTGTACAGCACCTGGCAATTTAACATGTAGATTCAAGCTTCTCCAAGTCCAGGTATTCTCAGATGGCACTTTATGAATTCGATAGCAGGAAAAGACAGGATGCACCTATGCATTACTTCAACTAAACAAAGGGGATGATAGGAAAAGCCTTGCTGACCAGGAAAATCTTCTTTTTATGCAAAAAACTTTGCTGACTAGGAGTTAAAATCTTCCTTTTTATGTAAACAATTTCCAAGCTCTAATCACATATACTAAATTTCAGCCAATATACAGGAATTGCCATTTTATTCCTCTTCAGATTCCAAAACCAATTAATATAAAGAGATGAAGTTTCTCAGCACACTCAAAAACATTGAAAAGCAAGTTCTGTTTTGAAGGTCGATAAACAGAGACGTATCTGTCACAAAATTGTCAATAGAGAACAGAAAAGGTCAAGAAAACAAAGTAAAAAACTGAGGGCTTACCATTTCCGTCACAATTAGAACACACTATGCTATTTGGTTTAGTGCTTCGGTTACTGTTTGCAGCCTGTCAAAGTATATTGAACAAAGCTATCAGTGATGTGTTTGGTAAACATGCTTTAAAGTCGATATGTTTTGTTTTAGTAAGTCATTTTTCTTTTGGTATCAGTGGAACCTACGGATGGGCACCGAGTAAACTGCCGAGTGCACGCAATAGCCGGAAAATTATTTTTGCGATGAGAGTCTATAGCAGAAATACAGGGACCAAAGGGAAAACCATAAGCCAGGTTGATTTAATTCACAGGCATAGATTTCATACTGTATAAGTTACCAATCCTTTCCAAAGTCTAATCTCATGACATAATAGAACATAGAGCTCAAAGACCACTTTCGAGTACTCACTTGACTATCTCAACGGATTTTGCACTTTCTCCTCTAACAAAGAAACTGAGCCCTTATGCTAAGAACAAAGCTCGCAACATAACAAGCACTAACCTTTACTCGTAAGGACTGAAATTTAGAAGTTTTAGAGCTCTGGAAAACTTTGTTCACATGTAGAGCCTTTCCTGCAGCTGTATCACCAAGAAGCACCACTCCTAGTATAAAAGATGAAACAATGCAATATAATACGAAACATATAACAGGAAGCGACCCTGCATCAATCTGAAAAACAGAAAGAATAAGAAGATGGGCGTACCTGGTTTTTCTGGAGACTTCAATGAAGAAACAGGTGTGAAACAAAGCGAGCTTGCCATCTTAAGGAGAAATATTGATCTGGGCTCCCTCGTAAATTGACTTTATATTAGAGAAAACAAAGCACAGAGCGAAGATGAACCTTAACTATAAAGAGTAGAAGAGAGTATAATTGTGTTGAAGAGCGTTTACCTTTATTGGTGGTCACAAGCACCTCAGTTAGATAAGACTCGCTAAGTGAGAAGAAGACAATAATCATCCCGTTTGATTTTACTCGAATGCCCTTCCTCTTATTACCTGAAACAGTATAGCATGATGGAATAAGGCATGGTTGTAAACGAGTCACAAAGAGCTTGTCCAAAACAGACAAATTTATTCTGAAACCATAAAGGAAAAGTTGTGGCTGCTACTCCGTGTACCACTGCTTGCTTTCTCCCCTAACAAAGTAAGTTGCTTCAAACTCAAGTTCAGAACTTTACGAAGCTTTTGTTCACAGAACACAATAGATTTGTATGTTCTACAATAAAGAGTTTTAAGTCGATGAGTTTTTGCAGAAAAACATGGAATATGTATGGAATTACAAGGCTTTCACTTTCACATTTCTCCTGTAGGAGTTGCTGCTGGATGTTTTTGTTTAAAGCAGAATAGGAATTGAATGAAATACTTATGAGCTTCAGGAGTTCAATCCACGGGAAAGATATGAACAATCAAAGTTTTAGCCTTTCAGGAGGAGAGAATTAGCTGCACCTGTGGAGATCATATTTTGATTAAAACTAGAATGTGTACAGGAAAAATTGAACCATCATTTCATAGGGAAAGAGTTACAGTGAAATATCAATGTATGGGCGAAGAGTTATAAAATAAGTACAAAACAATGTGAACCAAAACCTAGTCACCAAACAGTCCACAAATATTCCATAAAGCTAAGCTCAACAAGCAGTTTCTTCTGATCCTAATTCCTTCAGAGTTTGTGTTAGGGATATCCGCTGTTGAATCAGCACCACAGGTAGCTAAAACCACCCTGTGACAAGCTTCAACTGTTTAGGGGCAAATACTCATCAGGTAACTATACACATTCAGAAATTCTTTGAGGCAATGGTGTATGGACAAATCATGATGAGTAACTTCAACATCTAAATCAAAAAGCCATGTCCGCTCAAGTTATGCTGTTAGATTCTCTTTTCTGAAGGCAAAGTCACCAACATTTACTGATCTTTGGTGCAATGCGCATCGGTGCCATGCTGGATGCAATGAGTATAACCCACTGTTTGGAGAAAATCTCTTATTTCTTTGGCACTACTGTTGCTAGCCTGCAGCAATTTCTCATCTTCTTCGTATATAAGGTAAGGAGCTTCGCCTTTCTTTCTCGATAGTAACTTTGAGGCTCCTTTCAAAACATGGTATTCCCAACCCTGAACGTCAATTTTGAGAAGAAGAACCGTCTCCGACTCTGGAATTACATCATCAAGAGGTAAAGTCCTCACTTGAACTGCTACTTCTTCATTTGACTTGAATGCAAGCTTTGCACCAGTGGCTGAAACAGCACTATTATCAAGCCGTCCTACAAGCTGGTGGCATAAAAAATTATTGCCGTGAGCAGGTGCAGCAAACAGAAGACAAGTTTAACAGAGAGTATGTGATTGATTTAGATGTTTTGATGGCTATATGGCCTACTTCTATATTTAGGATGTTTATGAAAGGAGTTTCTTTTACACTCCTTTACTTAGTTTCTTGATCATTGTATAGTTTCAATTCAAGCTAATGCTCATTACAAGTATAAGCTAGTTGCATTAAACAGCAACAAGCTGAACTTTGCCAACTTATCAGCAGCTAATGAATAAGGCATGTCAGAAAATGATTCCTATTCCCATGAATGAAATGAGATGGGACAATTTAAACCAAATAAGATGAAAATAATGATACTAAGCTGATGCGCTAAATTCCTGCAATTTCTTTGGAGAAGAAGCTAAAGAAAACCGCTAACTTGAACTGAGCATCAGAAGCATTAAATTCTAACAAACAGAGCAAACGTCAACACTCATATCATAAATTGAATGAACAAACGACAGATAACCTTGTAAAACGTGATGTTCCCAACACGATCAGAAGCGGCAGCCTCAAAAACAGTAACCAAGTCCCCAACTCGATTAAACCAAACCGCATCACAGATCCTCTGCAGATTCTCAAGCACGGGCTCAAAGGCCAAAACTTTGAACCCCATAACCGCCGCCGCGAAGCTAGCCATTCCGACGTTGGCTCCTACATCGAGCACCATCCCCTTTTTCCCCTTAAACCCTTCCAGGAACTCCTGGATGGTGGCCGAAATATCGGGTTTTCTGAAGGGCTTGCCTTTAAGCAGCCGCACAATGTTCTTGTGGGGCTTGTCGGGCAAGGATCCGAAATCTGAGAGCGAATAGATAAATGGGTACTTGAGATTCTCAACAACGTTGGCCACAACAGGGTGTGCTTGTGGGGAAGTGAAGCAATCGAAGGGTGGAATTGGGTATGGTGTGCTGGTAGGGTTTATCGTTTTGGAGAAAGAAGGAGGGTTTGGCGGAGATCGAGTGGTGAGAAAGAGGAAGAGTAGGAGGATTGAGATGGAGAGGAGGAGAAGGAGGAGAGGTTTGGGAGAGAGGAGCTTTGGGTGTCTGTTGTTGTCTCTTCTCCAAGCATTTGCCATTCTCACCAAATCTGAAGAAAGATTGGACCTTGTGTCGACTCGAAACTCGAAAGAGAGGGTTTTTTTTTTTTTTCTTTCCAGACGTAGTTCCAGTACAAAGTTGTCGGGAACTGATAGCTTGAAAGTCGGCTGCCTGGACCAATCGTCATCTGCCACATATCAAATCCTCAGCTAATAGGAGTGAAAATGAGAAATGTTTTTGTTGACGATTCTCAAGATTCATAGGCAACGCTACTACTATGTCGGGTTAATTACGGACTTTCGAACTTCAGTAGAGTTAGTGATCTATCAGTAGTTGACCAATTAAGTATGTAACAATTCCTTGTGCGTAGAAGTATATGAGCTACATAAAAACCTGAGGGATTCTTGATCGGATCAATTACGGATGCCTGAACTTGATACTGAGCAGGGCCAGTGATCAATCAACAATTGACCAATCAAGTATTTGACGACTCCTTGTACGTAGAAGTAAATAATTGATTAATCAAGTAGGTGATGACTCCATGTGCGCAGAAATGTACAGGTTACATAAAAACCTGAAGAATTTTGAGGTTCCAGATTTATTTTCTCTCAGGCTCTTAGGGTGGGGTCTTAGAAGCTTAGGATTAGTCTGGCTAGGATTCTAATGTAATAAAAAAAAGCGGAACAAAAAATTTAACAGAAAATTTGATCCATCATCTCCTACATTGACTGATACCAGCAGTGTAATGCTTACGTATACATTATAATATGTAAAATATACTTTATTACGTATTCCGGATCTATATAAAATGATAAAAAAAATGAAGGTAATGCGGAATACCTGAATTTCGCTTCCATCTTTTATTCCGATACCTATTCTGAGCTCCAAATGTCTTCGAATCTCCCAGGGCCTTTAAGGAAAATGTTTCCCGACATGTGGTCTAGGCCTTTTTACAATTTTCTCAGTACGTAAGCTCCCTTAATAGGTCAGGGATTCCTTATACTTATGATTAATCTAAGCAACTACAAGAGATCTTCCTTTATATAGCTTCCATATCGGGTTTTCCCATTACAAGGTCGATATGGACCCAGTTCACACTAATTGTGACCCATTTTTTGCTGGACTTCAACCCATTAATCTAGATCATTTATTGGGCCGCTTTATTATCATTATCTGGATCAAATTGGGCAACTTAACCGATAATTTATTTAAAAACCAAAATATGCAATTAATGTTGTCCAATTCTATGGGAAAAGGACAAAATTGTCCCTAAAGACAAAAATGTTTAACAATCTCCCCTTTGGACAAGCATAATTGCAATTTGACTCTAGTTTAAAAACAGTTTAAAACTCGGTTAAGCCACGCTACTGAATAGTCGTCTAAGTTTTAAAAAACAAAACATTTAATCTAAAGATAATGAAAGTCCTTCATTCTGTCCTGTAAGACTTTCAATACCAAAAAGTATCAGATATACGTGTCATGTGCGACATATATCTAATACAATCACAAATACTTAATACCTCACTAACATGAATGAAAAAATGGAGTGTGACAAACTACAATGATACCTTTATGATCTAAATTGTATCGTCTTTGTTTGTAGATCTCGATTTTTCCAACTTTATGTTAAACCGCTTATGCTAAACTGCATTAGAGAAATCATGTTTTCTCTCACCGAATCCAAAACAGCATTAGAGAAAGCTTCTTTCCTCTCACCAAATGCCAAACCGCATTAGAGGAAACATTTATGTTCTCCAACTGAATGTTAAACTATATTAGAGAACCTTTATGAGATTAAAACTTATATCCCCTTATGTCATGTCAAACTTTATAGATATCTATACTGAAACTTTATGCGTCTAAATGACATAGGTACAAGGTCAATTTGTATAAATGCCCAATGACTTTTAAATGCTTAAGATCGACACAAATCTTAAGACTTTTATACGTATTATGACTATGTATGATAACACGTATTACTGATGATAAACGATGGTCATCTTTATTGATGAACCATTCTATTGTCATAATACATCAAAATGTACAAATGTACATGGAGCAAACATAATGATCTGCTAACCAATAGTGTCTGAGGACGTCAAAACACCCATACTATATACTTGTGTCACAAATACAAGTGGGTGAAGTCTTTTAGTTAAAGGATCGACTTACAGTTCCTCAGTCTTCAAATGCTCCAAAAGCTTAATGTCACCTTTACGTATCAACACCTTTATAACCAAATAATTGATCTTTAAATGTTATGACCATGCGTTATTCTTTGTTGTTATTGAACAACACTGTAAGAAGAATCCTACAGTAAAACCAAATGGGTCTAGCTACTGAATGGACCACAAACAACTCAGAAATCAAATTTCTGAGTTAAATCGTCTGTGAAGCAACTCATAGCATGCACTTTGCATGCCTAGTCGAGGAAGTTATCTGTGTCTATTTGACACACTTCTACAACTATGTACCATATGCAAACTTGAAACTGTAACCTTAAGTACACTTTTGATCATCCGAACACGTAGCTAAAATTTGAATATGAATTCCCTACAAGGTTTAATTTGTTGACTTTTCTATATGTCAACATATAATGCTTGATTCTCTTCAGTATCTCAACGCTCGCTAAACTGCATTCCAATGGTTTATAATTAGATCAACCAGATATTGACCAAACAGTCAAACAGTGAATGCAATGTCCTATTCACTATATAGCTAAACATGCATCAGACTATCCTCCATACTATATTACAGAATATTCCTCATAACCTCTCTCTTTACTTTATTCTTTGGATACTGTATCAAAGATTAGCTTTTACTACGAGAGACAGGTGTTACGATAGGTTTACTGTTAACTGTATTAAACCTTTGTAACATATACTAAATGTATGCATTCTATGAGAGGTCTGATGAGTGTTGAGATTTGTCCTGGTGAACCTAAATACCTAGGATAGAAGATGCTATACTAGGGTCCTTCATGTCAAAGTTCTTGACCAAAAGTTGCTTAACCTCATACAACATGATCTAGTAATTTGACGTAAGCAACATATCATCCTCATGCAATAATAGGAAGATAACTTTGCTCCACTTGACCTCATAGTATAAACATCTTTTTAGCTTTATTTTTCAGAAAGCCGAAAGAGGTCATAACCTCATCAAATGTAAGGTATCACCTTCGGAAGTTTTGACGTAAACCATATATTGATTTATATAACTCGCAAACCATGTCAATTCCTTTTGGATCCTGGGATCCTTCAGGTTATACCATATATGCCACTTTATAAAGGTCTTTATTCAGGAAAATGATTTTGATAGCCATCTGATGTAACTCTGTATCATCATAAGCGACAATTGCCTTAATCACTCAAAATATATCCTACGAGGACAGGGGAAAGGTAACACAAAGTTAACCTTTTTTTCTGAGTGAAGCATTAGGCAACTGAGTGAGCTCATAAACTGCTGAACTTTATCCTGAATTCCTTTAGGTCTAAAACTTCATTTATAGCTGATGAGTTTGTAGTTCCTGATGCAAATCAACTAGCTCTCATACCTTACTATGCTCAATGGCTTGCATCTTGTCATTTATTGCATCCCACCACACATCCACATTAGGTCCAAAAATAACTTCTGTAAAAATAGCTGGATTCGTAA
>JAOQMP010000209.1:263702-277047 GCA_027563575.1 Erythroxylum pedicellare | reverse complement strand
GCTAACCATAATCTTCAAATAAAGATTCGACCTTGCTACATGAAGGCGAGACAATCACCGGGTTATATAGAACTACAACTTAACTGAGTCCTAAAATCCGGAGCTTTTTTTAAATAATTTAGGGGCTTAAATAAATACATAAAGTATTTGAAATTAAAAATATATGTAATAAATTTTAAATTTTAAGTGAAAAAGGGTTTAACTATAGGAAAAATTCAGTCTTTTTTAAGAATTTATCATATGGGTCAAAGGGTATTAAGTAAAAACTAATTAATCTCTATAAGCTATATAAATTACAAAAATTAGATGGTAATTTCTAGTTGAAATATGGGTTTGTAGAGTGAGGTTGGCCTTAGTACATTTATAAGATTTTCTGTTCTGCTCTCTGTTCAATTTTTATAGGTTTTATTTGTTGAATTGATAGATTTTTATGGAACAGAATAACAAAAACAGGTGATTTGGTCTTATATTTACACTCAAATTCAAGATAAATTGCTTGTAAAAATTTAGATGTTTCTTCACAATATATATCTTATATAAAATATTGAAACTTGATAGTGGTCTTTTGGAGTGGAACTTGAACATCTACTAACTATATATTAGAAGATTAAAAATTAAAATAATATCATTTTATTTAATTATTCGGTTAATCAAGCCGGATTCGGATCATAACCGGCCAGATGAGTGAGGCATTTGACTTTTAAGGAGGAGGCATGCCCGTGCATATAGTAATAAGGGCACATCTCATAAGTTGCATCGGACTTATCAATGTCTATCAAAGACCAAAACTTTTCAACTTTCCATCACCAAGTTTGGTAGCTTTTTGGTTATGGAGATCGGGGACAACGAAGGACTTGGAGGGTCTCAGCTTAGGAGCTTGTAAAAAGACCCCATTAAAGGCCAAAATATATTTGGTAGGTAAGTGAAAGCGAAAAGGAAAAGAGAGGGCAGAATCGTTGACATGATCATGTTGTTGCGTGTAAAAATAAGAGAAGCAGTCGGGACACATGCTTCATTTCGTCCACTCAATAATATCTTCTTCCTTCCATATGTGGAGGGCCACGAGTTTTTTTCGTGACTTAACTATTCAATCATGTACAATAACGTGTTGTTGTGTTGTAAAAGCTTCGTGATCTCAGACACATAGTTGGAACCAATCTTACTATATTGCTGAACTAATACAAAGTCAAGATTTTCTGTTTGTTTAAGGTCGAGGAAAAAGAAAGGAAAGAATAAAGAATTGAACTTTTAATTGTACGAAGTGAGATATTGATGATGAGTGAATTAAGTTGATACACAACATTGGAAGACTCTCGGGAACCAAAGCAGAGCAAAGCACGACAAAAGGGTTTGCTTCACCAATCCAGTCTGAACGAACTAGGTCGGTCTTCTGGTGGATAGCGTAAAGATCTGATTGCATCGGAAAATGGGAGCTATAGAGGAAGAGGAACAGCAAGTAATAGGAGACAAGGACTCCTCCGAATCTGATTCCCATGTTCTCTATTCTTCTTCCATCTCCGTTGATACTTCTCTTCCCCTCCCTCTCTTGTCCTCTCGCCTCATGTTCGTTCTCTTTTCTTCCTTCATCTTTTCCTTCTTTTTTCTTCCATTTCATCCTTAGATTCTAGTGTTTTCTCTGGGTTTCGTTTTCTTGGGAAAAACATATATGTGTGTAAGCGGAGAAGCTAGATGTGAATCTTAAAGGCTTATATTGTTCAACCATTTCTTTTTCTCCTGAAACTGAAAAGAAGAAAATTTTCTTTTTTTTCTACAGAAATTTGTGCAAAGATCTGTTCAAGAAATGGTCAAACCTGGAGGATTCTTGCTTCTCTATCCAGACTGTTTCTGGCGGCATCACTAATTTGTGTGAGTATTTGCTTTCTACTGTTTTTTAGAGCTGGTTTTTCGGTGCAAATTTCATGCTCATATTGGAAGCAATTGCATTCAGAAACAAAGGCAATCCTTTTTTAGTGGTTCTGTTGCCTATTGAGTAACTATTACTTAATGTAATCCTGCCCTGTAGTGCTCAAGGTAACGGTGAAGGAAGAGAATGGAAATGAGGTTTCTGTAACTGTGAGGTTATATGGTCCTAATACTGATTATGTTATCAATCGTGAGCGGGAGTTGCAGGTGATTCCCTACGAACTCCTTTGTGTCTGCTTGAGCATTTTGAGCTAATATTGGATGAATTAGGTGGAAGAAATTCTGTCGTTAACAATCTATCATCTGTATAGGCAATCAAGTACCTTTCAGCTGCAGGATTCGGTGCCAAGTTGTTGGCAGTGTTTGCAAATGGCATGGTGCAGTCATTTATTAATGCACGTACACTTACTCCACAAGGTATGAATTTGTTCAAATTTTGTTTTGAACATAGCACTTCTCACCATCTTTTTGCCAATGAAAACCGAAACCATTTCAATGCATAATGACCTGAAGTTGGAGCTACTTAGTCTAATTTTGGCTGAGCTTACTTGCTTTTCATGTAGACAATTGAATCAGTGGCAATATGTATGGATGCTGTTAACCTTGAACTCTTGTATATGCCTTGAAGCATGTGTGGAGGAGTATTTTTACTTCCCTTTCAAAGTTCTGGTACTCCTTTTCTTTTTCTGCATGGAGAGGGTCAAACTTTTGATGCATTCCAAATCCATTAGGACCACAGAGTTGTCTGTTGGTGAATCTGGAAATGCATTAGTTGTGCTCATCAAGGTTTTTTGCCCCCTTTTGAGTATTATGTGTGGTTGATATGTCTAACCTTCTTTTCTAATTTGTGACAGACATGAGAAAACCAAAACTGTCTGCAGAAATTGCTAAGCAGCTCCGTAAATTCCATGAGGTGGAAATTCCAGGTTCTAAGGAACCGCAATTATGGAATGATCTCTTCAAGTTTTACGAGAATGGTATGTTTGATGTACCTTGCTCCTACTTCTTGTGTTTCATGCATGCAGTTTGTTTCATCCAACAAGTCAATGTTCTGTCCTTGTTTTTCAAATTTAAGCAGTTGACTCGCATTGATATCAGCATAACTGTGGTTTCCTAACAATTTTCAAGTTCCCTCATGTTAAATCACTATATTTTTGCAGCATCTATTCTTCAATTTGATGATGCAGAGCAGCAAGGGAAATATGAGACAATTTCGTTCAAGGAAGTTTATAACGAAATTGTCGAAATCAAGGTAAGCTACCTTTCCACCGGTTTTCCTTCTAGTAGCATGTATTATACACCAGGGATTTTTCAAATAGAAATGCAACCATTTGTGCAACTAAGTGTGAATAATTTGGGCACCAGCGATAACTGTGCAGTACAAAATAACCATATTTGAAGGTAATACAAAACTGCAAAATACTGTTGTTTGCTGTTGATGTCTACTCAAGAAACTCTGATGTGCAAAGAGACTTGGCGATCTTTTGGCAGCAAAGAATGCTAATTTTGTTTATCAATGTATTTGGGGGTAGTTGTGGACTTGAAGAGCCTTTTCCTATTAACAGACACATTGCACTTATAAATGAACAGGAATTGACAGGTCTTCTTGATGCTCCTGTGGTTTTTGCGCACAATGATTTGCTATCGGGTAACCTAATGCTTAATGATGCAGAAGGTAAAAATTGCTGCTAGTTTCTAATTTTCTTCAGCTCCCTGCATCCTCCTCTTTCTATCATGGATTTGATGTCTTTCGGTTCTCTTTTTACCAATATGACTTTTGTAATCTTGGGAAATCAAGGTTATAAATGGTTGTGATCCATTATTAATTCATTTATCCCGTGAACCTGCAGAGAAGCTATACTTCATTGATTTTGAGTATGGATCACACAGCTACAGAGGTTACGATATTGGAAATCACTTTAACGAATATGCAGGCTATGATTGTGACTACAGCTTGTATGTGTTAATTTCTTGTGCTATATTAACTCCATTTTCAGCTATAGAAATAGCTCATGTAGATTTGGTTTGCTGGTGATTGTATTTGTTGTTGTAGAAACCCAAGCACGCATGAGCAATATCATTTCTTCAGGCATTATTTACGTCCTGATAAACCTACTGAGGTACGTAGTGGCTTCAGAGTTTTATTGTGCATGCATTTGGGACCGTGGTGTTTATAAGAAGTATATATATCTATATATGTATGTATTTTTCTTGACTAGGTATCGGACAAAGACCTCGAAGCTCTCTATATAGAGACCAACACTTTTGTGCTAGCGTCCCACTTATTTTGGGCACTATGGGCACTAATTCAGGTAACTAGTATTCCTGAAGTTTGGTGTTTATTCAAGGATATAACAACAGTGCAAGGATGATTAATAAATATGTTTGTTGTTACAGGCAAAGATGTCTCCAATAGACTTTGATTATCTTGGCTATTTCTTCTTGAGGTACAATGAATACAAAAGGCGGAAGGACGAGTGTTGTTCACTGGCTCGATCTTACCTATCAAGACGCTGTTCTGGGTAGTTTTTCAACATTCTCCTCTTTGGCCGAAACATTTTCCTGTATAATATTCTGCTGTAGTAGCCGTTGATATTTGAGGAAGAACTTGAGAATAGAGTATGCCAAGAAGAACAGTTATAAAGTTGAACCACAGCCTGTGGTTACATTTTGTTGTAATTGTTTATTTCTTATGTAATTCAATCACTCAGTTTGCAATAATTCTTCATTCATTAGTTCAATTCCACTATTGTTCTTTAGTTCTTCTTTAACTTGCTATGAATTTGATGAAAGTTTTTAGACACTGATATATAAGAATCATCTTTTGTTTCCTTAAAAGTAAGCACACCAGACCAGATATAAACAAGATTTTCAAACGCCCCTTATTGTTGTTCTGAGAAAGGCAAAGAAATCGACTTGGGCCTGAACACATTTATCAGGAACATAAACAGAGTTGATCCAAGAAGGCCATTGAACCAAAGGCGTCTAGTAGTACTTAGTACACAGGGATCGTGTTTGATTTAGTCTCAAAGACTGGAGGAGATTGAGAAAGAGAAGAAATTGACGCAAGTGTGAGAAGAAAATACGAAGGAGGGCAAAGAGGCGATGTCCGGAACCAATCAGATATCGTTCCTACAAGCATTTACGGTTCAATTGATTTGTGGGTTAGGGTTAGCAGTGGCATTTTGGGTGGCTCGTAATTTTTACTCCATCGATCTCATCTCCTATCCTTGCCCCACTCTCCGTCTCCTCTCTGTACTTCTCTTTCTCTCAGACATTCACTTGTCCTTCTGGTTAAAGGCGTTGACTTTTCCATTTTTCTTTTCTGGGTTTTTATGTTAGATCGTGGAAACACCAATTGTGATACTCGTTTACAGTTGGTTTAGACTCAATCCTCAAGAATGCTCGGTATTACGCTTCATCCTATCCTTTTCTTAATTATCTTCTGTTTTGTGCTTATTTTTGTTGAACTTATCTCTGCTCGGTTTTGTTGTTACAGTACTTGAAAGCTGTAGCACGAAGCATTTTGGCCCTTCCTCTTGGTTAGTCTTTGTCTGATTCTTTTAAAGTTTGTACATCTAGATCTCTCAAGTGCTTTTGAACTGATTTACTTTTTCACTAAATTGAAGACAGTTCGGGAATAATACTTGTTAATCTTGTGTTTGTTCTTTTCCAACTCTTTAGGGGCTCTACTAATTGCTCTTGGAGCTATTGCTTTGGGTGCACCTATCCACATTGAGTGAGTATGTGTTCTGGTGGTTGTTAGGTTCATGTATTTGGAGTATGATTTTGCAAACTAAATCGTAGTGAGGAAATGACGCCTCTCTCACCAAGTTTCTAGTCCTCTGCTTTTCTTTCACTTCAATAGCATTTGTCTGTGTACTAACTCTGTTCTTTTGATATTGGGTATAGGTATTTATCAAAGACCATCTGTTACTCACTTCTGATGTCATCATTCACAGTGAGTTCTCATCATCATCGTACTAGTCATTTGGAAATATACAGTTGAATATCTACCCTTAATATTCCAACTTAATTGAAATTATCTCATCTGATTTTGAGAATCTATTGTCAAGAGTAAGCCTTTAAATTGCATCTACTTTTCTCTTTTCATACTTTGTTATTGATGCTTTTCTAAAGAAAAAGATGAAATGGTTTAAGGGCATTGTTTTCTTTATGGACTCCGATACCTAACTAAGAAAGGTGTCTTGTAAACAGTTTGTTCCTGCTGCTGCTGTATTTGGTACATCATGGACACATTGGCAACGTATCTTTGCACATACGAAGTAAGTTCTCTAATGTTTATTTGTGGCATTTGTAGCTTGTAAAATGGATGATGGGAAATGTTTGCGAAAACTTTTTCTGGAATGAAATTTTCTTGAAGTTTGAAACTTGCAGATAGATGACGCATTATCACACGAGAAGTGCAAAGAAACTTGCCTGAAACTTGGCCTGGTCGCCCTTTTGAAGTTCCTTTATGATTTTTATTCATTGATATGGATTGATCACTTGCAGGCCAACTGAAGCTATTGAATATATGATCTGTATACAAGCTTATGGAGCTGTAATTGGAGCTTGGTTTGGAGCTTGGCCTATGCCACTTGATTGGGAGAGGCCATGGCAGGTAGTGTACTGTCTTTCTCTAGAAATGGGATTCCTTTCATCACTGTATATGAAATTCATAATTGCAACTTGTATGCTTTCTGTGTTTGATGTGATATTCTTATTTCTCCTTTTGTGGATGTATTGTCTTGTAGGAGTGGCCAATATGCGTGAGCTATGGAGCCATTGGTGGGTATTTGGTTGGATTGGTGGCAAGTTTAGGGTTTGTAATTGCAGGCCATGGACATCATCTGAAAAAGGAGTGAAGAGCTAAAGAGATGAAATACATAACTAACTAACCAGCAATGGTCGAATAGGAATTCAATCAGTGAGATGTTTGATACATCCTTATTAGTTAGCTCCTCTCTAACCTTTTATGTCGTATGATCTATAAACAGATAATCCAACATTGTCAAACAGATTTGCAAACTTTTGAAAGGTCTGACTTCTTACAAACATCTAACTATCATAAAGGAGCATGAATCCAAATTAGAACAAACTTGTGTTCTTAATGCAACACTCGGCCGATTAATGTCACTTCTGTTTTACACAATAATGCTACAAAACTCAAAGGAACTTCCTCTACGGCCTGCCTGCATCTTCATCCTGCATATGCTGTTGCCAATGTCAGGATTGTCGGTAAGAACACATACATAAAGCAACAACTTTTTACAGTGTTTCACAGTTGCAGGTTCATAAATTTAGCCAATCAGCATTTCCTAGTACTTTTAACCTCACATTACTTGTTCCTCGACATTGCTAATTGTGTTCCAAAATGATCGGTTAGACACTTCTCCTACACTGTCGAAGAGGACCTTCCTCTCCAAGCAAACAACCAATGGTAGGAGCAGACAAGAATACTTTTTGATTAAAACTGATATGGGAAATTTTGCGTATTAAATCAAAGTGAGTTCTTTGAGTTGGTCCCAGTTCCGAGGAACTAATGCAAATCCATTTCCAGAAAGGCGGCAACTTGAGCAATTAATCAAAGAAACAGAGACACTAAGAAGATCAAAACCAAAAACCAACAAAACAAAGAAAGGGTGGTATTTGGCTGCATTTCAATGCAATTTCCTTCTCGAAATAAACCATTTGGAAAAAAAAAAAAAAAAGGTGCTATGCTGCATGAATTGTTCTGTCCTTCTCTCGGCCTCTTCTGCTTTAAATGGGCCTCGACCCAAATGCATACTCGACTATAAAGGATTGGGGTTTAGGGTTTATAACGATTACCGTAACAAGAGAGGACATGGCATCATCAAGGGTTTCACTGAAAGCCAAAGGAAAGGGAAGCGGGAAGGTGACAAAGGAGGAGGAGAATACGACGATACAGAGCGTGAAGGAATGGAGCAATTGGGTTCTGAAGAAAGCTAAAGTCGTTACTCACTATGGTTTCATTCCTTTGGTTATTATCATTGGCATGAACTCCGACCCCAAACCTCAGCTTTATCAGCTTCTTAGTCCCGTCTGATCTCCTCCCATCCCCTTCCCTATTAGTCGAGCTTCCTCATATTTCCCTATTATTTCCTACTGCTTTGTTAGCTTTATGGATGTGATCCAACATTTATTATTATAAAGTTCTATAAAGTTTTCATCTTTCTGAATATATGTTTAGGATTGAATCTTGGGTTTTCTGCTATGCTGGTTTGATTGATTTTATCTGTTTCATGTAATGCCTTTTAGTGTGGATTAGATGCGCCTTCCGGCCCGTCCTTGATTATGTGCTCTTTTCGTTGATATACTGTGTGTCATAAACTGTTACTGGATGCTCTGAAGAGGTTTGGGTACAGTTCTTTCTTCTGTTTGGTTGGTTTGTAAGCATCCTCTTCCTTTATCCATCTTGGGCTCAACGTAGAAAATGAGGAGGTTATATTATTCTGATGTCAGGCTTCTGACTGCTTAAGGTTAGAAGGGAATAGTAAGAGAACCCAATGAGACAAAATTCTAGAGTCCACCAAGACACGACGAAGATGTCAGATTAGGTGAGGTAGAATGTCACGTTTCGCATGTTTTAAAGCTCACTAGATGAGGTTTGATCCAAAGAGTTCTAGAATATGGTGGAATCTTATGGAAGGCTTTGGAACCTTCTGAAATATATTAGAAACCTATGGAAGCTTGTAGAACATTTTGGAACATTGTAGAACTTTATAGAATGTTGTAGAATGTTGTAGATAAATGCATAATATACATAAAGCATGTAGAACAGTCTAAGTGTTCAAGAAGATTATTGTAGAACGTTAGATCAAGTAAATCTTGTACTTCCATTCTAAGAAGGAACTAGTATATATACCGTTTGAGGGTTAGCCTCATTTGTATTATGGTATCATAGTCATTGATCATAAAAGAGAGAGTTTTTAAATAAAAATGTCTTTGGATTCTCCCATATTCTTTCTCTCCTTTAGCATAGTGTTTCGTGTAGTAAGGCTAATTTGGGACAGAGAGTATACTCAAGAACTGAACGAGCATTAGTAAAAGTCCAAGCTTTTTAGAAGTGTATTAGAGCTTTATTTGAGATCCTTTGGGTATCGTCAAGAGAGCTGACTCAAGTGAAGTGACTACTCACAAAAGAATGGAGGTTGAGTGGGTTCCTTCTACTAATAAAGGCAAGAGAGACAATTCCATTATAAGGAACGACTTGATTGAAGCAATAGTTAGGCTCTTGATGTTGGAGATCACTGTAGGGGAAGATTGAGAGAGGATCGATGATTGAGGCCAAAGTGTGGAGAAGTTAGAGAGAGAACAATCTCGACTCCGCAAATAGATGAATGAGACCATCAATATCGTTGCCTTTGATGCTTTTGAAAAGGTGAGTTTTTTGGAAACCTCTCTTGTCTCTAAAATTATTATGCTTGAGGAAGCACTTGTTACTATGGTTGCCTAGTTGATGGATGTGAAGAAAGATTGGAGCTTGGCAAGATGGCGACGATAACCTACCATTGCTACCAATAATGCCAAAGTGAAGTCTCGGAGCCCAAAGCCGTTGGAGGAGCAAGGGGCGCAAAGGTTGTTGACAATTTTCTTTAAAATATAGAGTAATATTTCAAGACATTTGGCATTACGAATCATGTCAAGATGATTGATATTGTTACTCTCTACCATGAAGATACGACCATGGTGTGATAAAAGAGAAGATACAATGATATTGAGAAGGGGACTTGTGTTATAAATACATGGGAAGACTTCAAGAAGGAATTGAAGAAGTAATTTTATCCCAAGAATGTGGAGAAGGAAGCTCAAGTCAAGTCAAGAAGAGTTATACACTTGAAGAATATTCTAGAATATGTCTAAGAATTTTAAGAAGTGTTGCCGGAAATTCTCGATTATCTGGACAAGGAAGCTTTTTCTGCTTTCTGTGATGGTTTACAACTATGGGCAAAGATTGAGTTGGAGAGGCACGATGTGCAAGATCTTGTTAATACTATATTGGTAGTCGAGTTGCTTTAGGAAGTAAGAAGGGATGTCCACCACCTCAAGTCCTAAACAAGGGCAAGAATGGGTGAGAGAAGAAGCAAAGCAAGGACGGAGCTTTGAAGGGTAGCAAGTCAAAAGAGGATTCAAGCAATGGTCATAAAGAAGACAATTGTCCACATCTCTTGAAATTCTCATATATAACCTTCTCAATTGGCTCGAGCTTCCTTCTACATTTTAAGAGTAGAATTGCTTCTTTAATTTCTTCTTGAAGTCTTTCCATGTATTCATGTTAAAGGTCTCCTTCTCAATATCATTGTATCTTCTCCTCCACCACACTATGACTGTATTTTCAAGGTTGGGAAGCACTATCGATCATTTTGACATGATTCGCAATTCCAAGATAGTCACTTCACTTGAGCTAGCCATCTTGATGATACCCAAAAGATTTCAAACAAAGCTTTAATACTACTTGCATCGAGCTTGGACTTTAACCAACAATCATTCGACACTTGAGTATGCTCTCATTCCGGAGTCAGCCTTACTACACGAATGACTTTGCTAAAAGAGAGAAGAATGTGAAAGAATGCAAAGACACTTCTATTTAAGAACTCTCTTCTAAATTAATGATATTATGATGTTATGATACAAATCAGGTCAACTCCTAAGGGGTGTATGTACTAGTTCCTTTCTAGAATAGATGTATAAGAGCTACTTGATTTAACTGTCTACGATAAGCTTTTAGAATACTCTATACTATACTACATGTTTTATATATATTATATATCTATGTACAACATTCTATAATGTTTTACAAGCTTTCACAAGCTTCTATCATGTTTTAAAAGATTCCAAAATCTTCCATAAGATTCTATCATGTTCTGGAGACTCTTTAGATCAAACCTCATTTGATGGGCTTTAAAATATGAGGAATGTGACAGGTTGCAAAGAAGTAGAGGATGAACTGAAATTATGACGACGTGCTTTTCTTTTCTTTTGCCTTCTACCTTTCGTTCTTGTCTGAGCTACTAAGAGTAATGATATGTGACTTCATAGATGTGTCTTCTTTTCTTTGTGTTTTCTACTACGTGGAAACGTTTCGGTTACATCTGTTGAGACATGGGGTTCATCGATTTTCCTTTTGTCAAGCTTAGTCCTAAGGAATGAAGATTCGGAAGACTATGTTTTATCAGTTAGTCTTGAATCGCCTCACTTTATGAAAGGTGAAATAATACCTATTAGGAAGGTAAATTAGTACCATGTTTTGCTTTACACTGGAAGCTTGATTGTCCTTCTAGCTTATTTTCCTTTGATGTTAATTAACAGCTTAGAGCATGCCTCATTTATATCTTTGCTCACTGAAGGCTCTGAAAGCTTGATTGCCCTTCTAGCTTATTTTCCTTTGATGTTAATTAACAGCTTAGGGCATGCCTCATGTATATCTTTGCTCACTGAAGGCCTTGTCGGCCCAACTTGCTAGCTAAAGACAATCCGTACCAAAAATGCAATGCATGTTGAGTAGCTTGGTCGGAATAAATGGGGAGCAACATTTCTTGTCGAATATTTTACGATTTATGTTCCTTTATTTGGTGCTAGTTCTGCGGTGGGTTGCAGATTCGTCTTCTTCTTGTGTACATCTCGACTTTCTAGGAATGGATAATCTTTTGTGTTTGGACTCTTTCATCTGCGACCCCTTGTGGCATTGGCAAGCCAACAAGATGGCATTGTTCTATGTTGAAAAAGGAGAATCTCATCTGAGAAATACTTGTCTGATATTGATAGAGCTGCTTGAGTAGTAACCAAAACTTTGCCAAAGCCCACAGCTAGGACAAAATTTGGTAAGTTCGAACTTGAATCCGAATATGATTGGACCCAAATATTCAAGTCTGAGATCGATCAAACTGAATGTGCTCTGGTCGGGTTGGTCAGGATGCGAGCATTTTTGGCTATGCATAAAATAACAGAAGTTGCATAGATGGTGTGGTTTTTAACCTTTTCTTTTAAACTTACACCGGGAGGATAAAGATCATGTTACGTTCTGAGACGCTTAAATTGAAAGATAAACTTTTCAATTTATTTTCATGGAGGAGAGACAATCTCTAGATAGAGTGGGGTCTGAAGGTCCTCTTAAGACATTGTTGTTGCGGTGGATTCTCCATTTACATCCTTAAATCTTCATAGACAAACATGGGACTTCACTGTGTATGAATTAGAAGCCCATTTTCCTACCAAAAGTAAACTAACTCTTTAAAAATTTATTTAATCAAAGCAACACACAGATTGGCTCAAGGCGTTTGAGTTCGTTCTCTCCCTCATTCTTCATCTCATCTTCTCTTCTCTGCTAGACAGAAACGGGACAGATAGGAGAGAGGAAGGGAAAGGAAGGACAGAACTAATACGATATTCTCCAACGTACGATCCAAAGCTGACTCTCTGGCTTTTATCTTCTTATCTTCATACACTTCCATCTCTTGTTCTCAAATGGGTTTCCTGTTGTTTTTGGACTTCTGGTTTTTGTTTAAGGTCCTGGATAAACTGTTAGGTTCCCGTTAAAGAGGATAGTAAGCAAAATGTTTTTCTTTTCACACACCCTCAAATTAAAAACAAAAAGTGTAAAGGGAGGCTCGAAGCTCGATGCCTTTTTGTGTTTCTATTGGTCTTTCTCGTCCGAGGGAAGTGGTTTTTACTAGATGTCTAAATTTGGTTGCTGTGTTTCAAAGAAGAAAGAAGTTTTCGTATTTGCGCTTTCTTTCAACAAATATTGTAAAGATTCGGTTTTTCTTTTCATACAGATCTTTGAGGCTCTGGTTTGCCAGTCCAACTGCGATGATCAAATGGATCTGTACGGTGATTTTGCTTGAGGGATAGATAAAGTTTCGATCTTTGTGTGAGCTAAATTTCGTATTAGGAGTATGAAAATTTTTTCCCTTTCTTCGTAGATCTTTGAGGTCTTGTCCTCTTGTATATCCTGGAAATCTTTTGACTTTCACCCATTGGACAAGCTTCGGGGTGGCTTCAAGATCTGCAAATCTGAACAACTTGTTTCAAGTGAAGATATAGACCTCACCTGTGGTTGGTGGCTTTTCTTGGCAAGGTCCCTTTTTTTTTTTCAATATCGTGCAAAATGTGACCTTTTGGTTGGTTATCTCCTTTCTGAACATTTTCATGGAGGGGATGGGTTGAGAGGAGGAAACTAAACTTTAGTATTCTTGAGTTTGTAAAAGGAAAAGATCCAATCGGGAGGTAAAAGTTGACATTCGAATACCAAGAGCATAGGGCATATCAGATGCTCTTGGTGAGTTTTGACCATTGGCAAATGAACATTTGTTTAAGTTGCTGCATCTTAGTTTGGCTATTTGGTATTTTGGTATTTGTTTGCATTTATGGTTATGTTCTCTATTTCCTTATTCAGTAC
>JAOQMP010000209.1:245950-260465 GCA_027563575.1 Erythroxylum pedicellare | reverse complement strand
TGGATATGGGTATAATAGTAGAATGGGATGGGGATGGGGATGGGTATGAAAAATAAAAAAAATGATGTTTGGTTTGTAACTGGGTTTCTGTATTAATATCAATAATGTTGTTTGGTTTGTTGCATTAATAGGAATGAAAGATAATATAATACAATTTTTATCCTCAATAAAAATAAAAATAATTTGCCCTTCAAAGTAATTCTTCTCTTTCTCCAAAGGTTAAAAGCTTTATCAAAACAAAAAAGACGACTTATATAAGGAAACAGACGTTGGATAAAGATAAAGAGATTGCATCTTTATACGAAGGTAAAAAACTGTAAAAAGTAATACTGTTCGTTGTTCTTGAAAGTCATTAAAAAAAATAAATAAATAAACACCAACGTAGAAGACGATTTATTATGTACTTTTTCTTTTTTTTTTAAGAGTTAAAATTATATACGAAAAATTAAATTAAATCACAAAATAATAATTATAAGGAAAAAAAAAAAGGAGCAGATTGGTTTTATGATTCTCATTCAATCTATAACCATATGTACTTTCATATCATCAAACCATATAGCAGATTAGTTATTCTCTTGATTTAATTATAAAACGAGAATATATAAGGAAAAAAATGAGCAAAAGTCTCATTTACGATGAGATGAAACTAGGTTCTATCCACTTCATTTAACATCAAATTAAAACGAGGGATTTCAGAAAATATAGTTGGAGGTGCAAAACAAAAAATTCCTTCGTTGATGAGACGCAATAAAGCAAGATAGGAGATCGTAAGGAATTGAGAGGCGATAAGGAAGTAAAGAGGATGGTAGGGCAAAAGTTGAGAATAAAAGAGTAAACAATAAATGTGATAAAAACTTAGATTGGAATGAAAACTCGATACACACTCTTTTAGTGGGTTTAATAGATTCCCAAATTTGATAGGATAAATCCACTTCTCCTGAAATTGAAAAACCCAAAGCAAATACTATTTTTTATAATTATTTCATTCTTTCGTTCCTAAACCTTCAAACTAAATGCCTAGTAAATAAATGTTTAGTCTTAACTTTTTAGTGATTAAAACCATAAAAATCTTGAATCATTGGTTCATTTTTTAATTTTCAGGTTTCGTTTACTTTAATAACCCTTACTTTTAAAAGCAAATTAGTTTATTAATAAGTTTTTATAAATTAAAATAAATCAATTAATTTATATTTACTAGTTTCATTCTCCATAAAACTTTAAAATTTTACATGAGTAAGAACATTATGTTTCCATCATATTTAATAATTTTTAATTTCAATCAATCTTTAATTAATTTTATTACCAATTAAATCTTTTAAATCTTAAATTTATTCTTTTTAAGGATTTCACTTTTGGTCACATAGGTCTCATTTGTCCATCATGTCACCCAATCAACTAATGCACAACTCTTCATGTATGTAACTTTTATATGGATCCACTTTCAAATGTTTTAAATAATTTACTTAAAGTAGGTATGATTAATAATATATATATATATATATATATATTAAAAATAATATTCCATATTTAATGAGTTTCACCTAGGATGGATTGTATAGTTTTGTTCCCAAAGTGATAATCACATAAAATACATTAGATGATGTAGTCTTTGACTAACCAACCTAGCACACTATGCAATTATATGGTATTTAATTCAACAATTTGCTTATTATATTTCTTAACTAGTCTATATACATATATTTATTATGTGCTTTAAATAAATTATTTAATAATTCAATAATTTAAATTTAAATTTAAATAACATATGCAATTCAAATATATTTACAAAATTAATTAAAAATAATTTATCTTTAAGTTTTATCTAATATTTAATTATCATTAATAATAAAAATATGAAATTCTAAATGTTTGTTTTTGTTTGAAAAAAATACAAACTAAAAATATAAATATAAATATAAATAAAACTAAACCTAGCTTACCTTTTATATTGAAAATTTCTTAATCCTTTATTAATATTGGACCACTAGAAAGGCAAGTCTTTATGCTATTGCATCAGAAGCGAAACAAAAGCAGGGTCAAATGAGTGTATGTTGTTGATGGTGGAGAATGATGACAGTAGTCAATGGTTTATATTCTCACGTTGTCATCTTCTCTAGTGGACTTACACCACAATTTCATCGCCCAACGCATTAAACAGAGGAAGAAGACAACAACATGGGATGAGAGTGTAACCTTAAACAGAGAATTAACCATGGTGAAGGGAATCAATAGAAAAAGCAAGTCAGGTGGAGAGTTAGGGAGAGAGAAGGTGCATGTGTAGTACTCAAATAGTGAGGGCCAATGAGACATCACAGGAGAAGGGAAAGGAAGGTGAAGGGAAAGAGAGGTAAAAAGGTAATGTAGAAGAAGATAAAGGTGGCAAAAGCTTAAGCATTTCTCAGAAGCTCAACACCATTACGAAATCTCATTAGCAATCACTACTTTTTTTCTTCTTATTTTTACTGGTTTGTTGTTTCACCATCTACCCTGTTCTCCAGCCAGCTCGCTGGAGTTTCCCGCTTCCCAATTCTGTTGACTAAGCCTTCCCAACCAACTTTTCTCTTTCCTATTTGAAGAATTTATGGAAAGCTTTCAACTTTCCTACTGGGCTGATCTGAGCTCACGAGGTTGCAGGAAAGATGGATTCTTACTACTTGTTTGATCTTTACTACTTGTTTGAACTTCACTGGATAATAGAAATGAAGACACCTGTCGACTGTGCCGGAGGAGTAGCCGCCGTCAACGCCAGTCTGAATCCGGGCGAAGGTCATCTACTTTGTATTATAGTTAGCTATTAAGCAATTGGTCTTTTGATTGCTATGCCTTGTTAGTTTCTAACCAGGCCGGTTTTTCTTGTCGCTTTTGGGTGTCTCCTTTTCTAGCTCTAGGAAATCTATGCCTGTAGTAGTAAAAACTGAAAAAGAAAAATTATTTTAGAATATAATTGAGTTGACACTCTTTTCTCTTACCGTGCAAGACTCCATGATTTCCTTCTTTTTCCTCCGTTTTTGTTTTCCTGCAAGCCGTTTCCTTTCTTCAAAAATAAACATATAAGGAAAGAAGTTAAAAAGATGAAAATGAAGGGAAACATGGTGATGGCCAATATGATAGTGACTCGTGGGGATGATGATGATGCAGGTGGAGGAGGAGCAGAAAAGAAAAACATGAACTCTGAGCTATGGCAAGCCTGTGCTGGACCGCTGGTGAGTCTTCCGGCCGCTGGCACCCATGTCATTTATTTCCCTCAAGGCCACAGTGAGCAAGTTAAGTCTTTCTCTTTCTCTTTTCTTGTTTTTACTCGTGAATGTCCAAAAAGAAAAAAAAGGAAGAAACGGTAATTACCAGCAAGAGAATGGAGAAAAAGAGTATGACTTTATGTTTGTGGGATTAAAGAAAAGTCCATTTCAGGACAACAGTCTAGTAATCAGTACATGCCTGGAAGTGTTTTGAGTTTTGGCTTTCAAATTTCAACTTGTGTCATCCCCAGTCTGCAATTGGAAAATTATATGGAAACCGAAAAGGAAGGAAATGATTTTCCAATTAATGAATTTTTGTAAAATTTACGCTGAGCTGGAGTTATAGCGGAACTTAGAAGGTAAAGTCAGTTACTGTGTGTCTCAAGAGAAAAATGAATTATGGATGGATGGAATCATGATTGGTTGAATTGCTCTGTGATTTTGGTTTTTCTTATTTGAAGCAAGTTTAAGTCTTTACTCTTTAATGAGTGATATTAATGTTTTCAGGTTGCAGCATCTATGAAGAAGGATTTGGATGCTCAAATACCCAGATATCCGAATCTCCCATCAAAGCTTCTATGCCTTCTCCATGATGTGACCTTACACGTATAGTAACTGACTTTATCTAGCATATGTTGTATAAGTTTCCTGCTGTGTTAAACCTACCGTCTCTTTTCTTATATTTGATTCTGTAGGCGGACACAGAAACTGACGAAGTTTATGCACAGATGACCCTGCAACCTGTTCCTTCAGTAAGTTGTTTCAATATGTAATATAGTTGAAACGTAATGGAATTCAAGTAGCTCTGGAAAGAAGATTGCACTATACTTGTATAAATATCGTATGCAACATGAAAGAAAAATCAAAATAGTATATACTCTTAAAATGTTTTCAGTTTCTGACTCCAACTGAATTTATCAGTATTTTGCTTGCAGTATGACAAAGATGCCTTAGTAAGATCAGATCTTTCAATGAAGTCAAATAAACCACAAACTGAATTCTTCTTCAAAACATTAACAGCAAGTGACACGAGCACTCATGGCGGTTTTTCTGTTCCCCGATGTGCAGCTGAGAAGATTTTCCCTCCTTTAGTAAGTGGTTTACAATTAGTGTAGATAGTCTTGTACTTGGATTGTTGTATTTGATGTTTACCTTTATTTAAATTTGAGTAGGATTTCTCCATGCAACCACCAGCTCAAGAACTTGTAGCCAAGGATTTACACGATACTATATGGACTTTTCGCCACATCTATCGTGGTAAGTTGATGTGAGGGCCAATGATTTTCTTGTTTGACATCATAAGCTACTCTTAACACCCTAAGCAAATTCCCGGCTTCACTAAACATAGGACAACCAAAACGTCACTTGCTTACAACTGGGTGGAGTTTATTTATTAGTGGCAAGAGGCTTTTGGCTGGTGACTCTGTTTTGTTTGTAAGGTAACAGAAACTGACTTGAATAAATTGGATTTCTTATCAAAAGACCTTTATTTTGGTCTACTAAATTGCATATTTGACCTTCTGGCTTGAACTTGGAACTTGAATTTAGGTCAAATGTACATCAAGTTATTGATTTCAGCATACATTTTTACTGTCAATGAGCTTTAATCAAAATCATGTAATTTATTTGAGTAGAGATGAAAAGCAACATCTACTATTAGGCATCAGAAGAGCAAACAGGCAATCTACCAATTTGTCATCATCCGTTTTGTCAAGTGATAGCATGCATATTGGGATACTAGCTGCCGCAGCCCATGCAGCTGCAAACAGTAGTCCCTTCACGGTGTTCTATAATCCAAGGTGAATCGCTTTCTATTATTTCCTCCACAGTTTCTCAGAACCTAAATACTTGACACTTGATAAATGCATGCGCAGAGCTAGCCCTTCAGAATTTGTCATCCCTTTAGCAAAGTATTGCAAGGCTGTATGCAGCAATCAAGTTTCTCTTGGCATGCGTTTTCGAATGATGTTTGAAACTGAAGATTTAGGAACAAGAAGGTATGTTACTCCGGCACTATTGAACACTATGACATATTAGTATCTTTTTACTAGAGAAGATGGGTAGAATTTCTTTCTGGCACTTATCTTATTGATATCAACTGATTGGTCTATATACTGCATGGTTATTGAAAATTGGGAACTTTATAAACTTTTTGATTCAAGAATTTACTTTACGATATTATTATCCTTCAAATAACTCAAGAACTGAGGAAAGCATCTCTTCTGCAGGTATATGGGTACAATTACTGGTACAAGTGACTTTGATCCAGTAAGATGGAAGAATTCACAATGGCGTAATTTGCAGGTGAAAATTGTGGCACTTTTGTTGTTGTCTATTATGGCAGGTTTACCTAAGCATGTGTCAACCATTATGATAATATTACTTTCAATTGTAGGTTGGTTGGGACGAGGCTATAGCTGGAGAAAGGTGTACTCGAGTCTCAATGTGGGATATTGAACCAGTAACTGCTCCATTTCTTATATGTCCTCCTCCATCCTTTAGATCTAAGTGTCCAAGGCAACCTGGAATGGCAGGTAAAACAAATTGGCCTTCAATTTTGGCCTTAGCATATCATTATTTTCTTTAAACTCAATTTACTTACATGGTTATCATTTGAGTTCTAGGTTTATATGTTACCCAAGTATTAACCTTTGATGCAACCTAACTTTCTTGAATGCTTGTTGCCCCTTTCCGCCTTTTCAGTTTCAATTCTTATATGACCTTTCTTGAATGTGCCTTCACAAAAGAAGCATCCCATGATAGATTTTTTCTGTACCAACTTCCACAATCAATTAATTGACAGATACATTGAAAGATTCTTTTGTCTGTTTCACTGATTGATTTTTAAGGCCCTGCATATGATTTTTAGGTAGCAAGGGTCTTAACTTTGATTCAGCCTTAAGGATACTTTTAATCTTCTCCTTCCATTAGACAGAAAACAAAACATGCCAAAGCTTCTAAATTTCTGAGTTATTTTTGGAGTGATTCTGAATCGCCTTCTATGTTTGTCTTTCTAGACGAGAATACCTCTGATTTGGACAATTTATTCAAAAGGACCATGCCTTGGCTTGGTGATGATATCTGCATGAAAGATCCTCAGGGTGTACCTGGCCTAAGCTTAGTACAGTGGATGGACATGCAGCAAAATACTTCCCTGGGCAACTCAATACGGTTGAATTACGTGCAATCCTCGTCAGGATGTGTCATGCAAAACCTTGCTGGGAGTGATATTTCCTGTCAGATGGGCTTGCCAGCACCACAAATACATCAACCAAACAGCTTACAGTCTCAGCAAGCACAACAACTTGATCAGCTTCCCAAGCTACCATCCTCACTGAACCATACAGGCTCAGTAATACAACCACAGCAGCAGTTGAGTGACATTGCTAAACAAGCAAGGCAAAATTCAATGATTCAGACACTACCTTTAGCTAAAGTTCAATCCCAGATTCTGCACCCTCAAACTCTGGTTCAAAGTAATATCATTCTTCAACAACTGTCATCTATTGGAAACCAGCGGCTATTTGAAAACCTTCCTCAAAGCATGCAGCAGCAGCAGCACCTAATTGGTCACAAACAACAACAAGGCCTACTTCGATCCCAATTGTCCGATCAAGTTAATCAACCATATCCGATGCCTGGCAGTCAGATTCAGCTTCAATTGTTCCATAAGCTTCAGCAACAAAAACAATCAATTCTAGCACAGCAGTCCGTAATGCAGCAGCCCATTCAACTTCAAGATCCACAGAAGCAACCGTTAGATGCATCTCAGAGTTTCTCTAGGTCCATGGCATCTAGCCAACTACTAGAAATTCCACAAGCAACACCCAATTCAGCCCCTCTTTCAAATGCTATTCAACAGCAGTGGACAAGGAATATTAACCAAACTAATACTCGTGTCTCTCATCCACCTCAGCAACCAAATCTTCAAGTACAACATCCAGGCACACTGTCCGAAATGCCTGGCCTTATGGGACATCTCCCATGCTCCACAGCCACTCAGATAAATGCTGTTGCTAGTAGCATACTCACTGCAACTGCTGGGGCTGGGCAGTCAGGAATTACTGATGATGTCCCTTCCTGTTCTACTTCACCCTCCACAAACAGTTGTCCAAACATGGTTCAACCATTGATGAGCAGTCGTGCCTATCGAAGCACAATAATGGGGGAGGATATGGCACAATCTACTGCCACTGTCTTGAGTCCCAATGCCTTGGATAATATGCCCTTGAATGCTAGTCTGATTCGAGATCTGCAGCAGAAATCTGATGTTAAGTCCTCATTATATGTCTCCAAAACACAGACTCAAGGGAATTTTCTGCCACAAACATACTTAAATGGTGCATCCACCCACACAGAATATTTGGACGCTTCTTCCTCTACTACCTCAGTTTGCCTTTCTCGGAGTGATCCTCTTTTGCAGCAGAATAACAACTCTGCATATAACCTTCAGCCCTTGTTGCTAAGAGACACTAACCTAGATGGAGAAGTCCATGCAGATCCCAGGGATAATATTCCATATGGGGCTAACATCAATGGACAATTAGCCTTGCCAACAAGTTCTGATCAGTTGTTGAGAAAGGGCACAGCAGGGTTGGGAAAGGATATCCCGAGCCATCTCTCTTCTGGAAGCATGCTTGCCAATTGTGAAAACTCCAAAGATCCTCAGCAGGAACTTTCATCCTCAATAGTTTCTCAGTCATTTGGAGTTCCAGATATGGCATTTAACTCAATCGACTCCAACATTGGTGACAGCAACTTCTTGAATAGAGGTGCTTGGGCTCCTCCTCCTCAATTTCAGCACATGCGGACATACACAAAGGTTTGTTTTGTCTATGGGATCCCTATCTCTAGACGTACGTGTAGCCATGTATATTGTTCTTACTTATGTGTATGTACATGTAAAATACTAAGCTGGTCATTATTTCTTCAAGGTGTACAAACGTGGAGCTGTTGGAAGGTCTATTGACATAGCCCATTATTCGGGTTACGATGAGCTTAAGCATGATCTAGCTCGAAGATTTGGCATAGAGGGACAATTGGAAGATGGACAAAGGATAGGATGGAAACTTGTTTATGTGGATCATGAGAATGATGTCTTGCTTGTGGGGGATGACCCGTGGGAGTGAGTTTCTTAAATACTATCATACTTCTTTTCTCATTACCTAACTCTAAACTCTTTTTGTGCAATTATTGTCAAGTCTGGAAGACCATAACCACTGAATTGGCTTCATTATGCTTACCTTCTCATGGCTTTGGATATTCAGGGAGTTTGTAAATTGTGTTCGGTACATCAAGATACTGTCCCCTCAAGAGGTTCAGCAAATGAGCTTAGATGGTGATTTCGGGAATGGTGTCCTTCCAAATCAAGCATGCAGTAGTTCTGATAATGGCAATCCATAGTCAAGTCTACCACCTTCTTCTGACCCAGATTTGTATTAGGATCATGTTCATAACTTTCTGTTTGGTGTATTCTATGCAACGAAGGTTTTTATCTCTTGCTGGCTTGCTAAATGAGTTAAGAAAATCGAACATTCTCTGTCAGCTCGCCTGTAGTAGCAGCAAGTAGATCACGTCGCAACTTGTTATATGGAGCCTTATTTTTTAAGCTTGGTCCAGTTCCAAACTGGAAGACATACAAGAAGAAGCAGTTTCAAGCCACACAAAATCCTTAATAGGTCTTAGATCATTCTAGGAATCTATTACAAGTCATATGGGAGAATCAACCTCAAAAGTTAGCTTAAAGAGCGAGAGAGCCCATAAGCTTATAAATCTCACATTAGCCTTAATGGGTCTTAGATCATGCCAAGGATCATGTAGGTTTAGTTAAGAAATCAATTAGTTGTATGCTTCAACTAACTTGATGAGGCTGTTGTATTCATACGCAACCGCTCTCGTTTTTTCTTGCGAGCACTCAAAGGTAATACCTTTCAGGGCTATATATGTTTACATGGCAACGAAGAAAACAGGAAAAAGTTGTATGGCCTAGTCTTGTGCGTACAGAATTGTAAACTTATTCTTTTTTTTTTTTTTTTGTAATAGAATTGCCACTGTGTTTCAGAAGTTGCAAAGGCTGACGTTGGAGATCCTCTTCTTGCTGTCTTTCTGTCTTTCATTCAGGGAGCTAGTTTTGCAGAGCTGATCCAAATGACTGATCTTTCAAGGAACTATCAAGAAAATATCAGAAGCGTAAGTTTTGAATGATTTTCTTACTGCACCCAACTAGAGATGCCATTTAGCCGAAGCAGAAGTAATTCCATTAACAATAAACATTGAGTCTCATTAAGAAAAAACAACATTTCTCAAATCCTATTTAACAAGTAAGAAGATCTTAGACTTGAAATGATATGAAGAAGGTTTTGACATTTCTCTGGACATATGGGGTGAGCTCATCCTACGATTGGTTCAAGCACAACTGTAGAATGGTTTGCAATGTGCATGCTAAACTGCCCTCCTTTTTCGCTTACATCAATTTTCTCTACTCCTTGAGGAGTCTTCATCTGAAAGTTGGATACCAACTTGGCAATGACAATTCCAAGAATTGGCAATGCCAGTATGATACCTGGACAGCTACGCCTCCCAACTCCAAATGGTAAGTACCTGAAATCAACCTTTCCTCCGGCAACTGCGTCTGTGCCAGTTTCTTCTTCAAAGAAACGTTCCGGCCTGAACTCTTCTGGGTCCTTCCACCATTTAGGATTGTTGGCCAGCCACCAAGCATTCACTACCACCTTGGACTCTTTAGGAATTGTATAACCTCCAAGCTTTGCTTCTTGGAGGTTCATATGGGGGACCAACAATGGAATTGGAGTATGCAACCTTAGTGTCTCCTTCACTGTGGCTAGCAAGTAAGGTAACTGGTGCAGGTTTGATTCCGTTACAGGTTCTCCCTTTAGAACAGCTTTGATTTCATCCCGGAGCTTTCTCTGGACGGTAGGATGGTTGACCAGCTCTGCTATAGCCCACTCCATAGACCATAATGTTGTCTCTATGGCTGCAACATTGATGTTTTCCACAATATAAAGAACATTTTCTTCAGTAATCTCTCCTTTCATTTGAGCGTCTATTATATAATCAATGGCACAGTTTATATTATGATTCTCTCCATTGGCAGCCATTATTTTCCTGCAAAATCCATGATAAACTCAGATATTATCCTTTTGCAGGACCTTCAGAAAAGCAAAAGAGATAGTTAATGCTCCTGAGTTCTGATAGAATCAATCATGCACGATACTTAACTAGTGTTATAAGAGAAAATTACAAATAGTTACCTCCTTTCCTTGATAAAATAGTTGTTGAAGAATGCCAACCTCCGTTTTTGCAAATCCTTGCACTTGTCCAGGTACCCTCGTAAAAATGGCCTCAGGATTGGAATGAAATCTCCATAATTGTACTCAAAACTCTGAGCCAACCGGCTTCTTTCAGAGTTGAACTTGGTTGCTTCAATGAACAAAGGATCCTCCATAGACCGAAATCTTGCATCGAACATCATGCCATACATGATATTGTACAGCATCAACTGTAAGCGTCTCCTGATAACAATCCCCTTGATCCTTACATTCTCATCAACCTTCAAGTCACCAACCACTTCGTCCATCTCTTTCTCCCACATGATGCTGTATTGGTGCACAACCTTGTTGGTGAAAAATGGCAGTGTCATAATTCTACGCATCTTCCGCCAATGATCACCATAGATTGTGAACACCATGTCTTGTCCATTGTCTGTGAAGATATCAAACACTACATTACGTGGTCGAGACCCGAACTCTACACCTTGAGTGTGTAGGACTTGGTTGGCTAACTCGGGGTCCGACACAACTGTCAAATTTCTGACACCAAGTTTCAGTAGGAATACGGGTCCATAGACTTGTGACATGGAGGCTAGAAGACGGTGGTTAAGATCATTGCCAACTTGAAGCCAATTGCCAAATATTGGAATAGCAAAAGGCCCGGGAGGGAGGTTTTTTGAGTGGTTATAAACGAGACTAAACAAGTATACAATAACTAGAGGAAGAATCAAGTAGGTTATTGGTTTTAAGAGAACAAACTTGGAGAATGACAAAAGAGCTAATGTAAAGAGAATACAGAAGATTGACTTCGTTCCAAACCCCATCTTGAGAGAAGAAGAAGAGTTTGTAAGCTTAGAGTTGAGAGACTAAAAGAACGGAAAATGGCATATATAGAAGAGGAGCAAGAGGAGGGCCTGAGGTAGGTGCACCATGGTTTCGGCAGAATCCATGGGCTAAACAAGTATACAAGGTAGGAGGAGAAGGAAAGAGTTATAGATACGTTTCCAAGTCAAAATTGTTGGTTGGTTGGACTTTGAAAACGCGAGCTTCAACACTTTGGTATTTCCAATGTTAAACTAATACAACCGTATGCTCAAAGTTGGTGAAATTCAACAAAGAACAGTTAGTTCCTTTCGACGTCTTCTAAAGTTTGGTGCTGCTGTGAAGCTACTTGGCACTGCTAATGCGAGTAGGTGGGTAGGTGGGTAGATTGTGATTGTTTAAATAGCTGATCGCTCATGCATTTCCATATGGAAATTGAAAATGGACTTCAAATTGGATATTACACTTGTAGCTTTTAGCAGATGAAAGGAAGTTGCGTATGGAATGCTCCTCTTCTAATGAAAGGATGCTGGATGTTCATGAAAAGTATTATACCAGTTTCAGAAATTTGCAGTTAGAAAACAAAACAAATGAATGAGAGTTGTTCATTTCTTCATAATCTATAGATCATTTCAGCGAAAAGGAGTGTCTCTCCGGTGAGTGCCTAGGGAGATTAATCAATGAGGTTCAACGTTTGTTTGTTACACAAAACAGCAGCAAGAGAAACACAGCAAAGACAATAAGTATTAGTTGCAATTGTATTTATTAGATAATGGATGATTGTAAGCTCATAATACATATGTCTCGGATAAACATTATATGACTCAGCCAACCTTTGTCCCGAACAAGCTCAAAACTCTGCCTCTTCCAAGAACCTGAGATGTGCAGACCACCACCAGCTTCAATGCTACCAAAAATATCTTCTGCCGATGATTCATGCTTTATTTCACGTTTTATTCTTTGTAGTTTATATATATATATAGTTGTGTGTATATATGATATAGAGAATGGTTCTAAGCTGCTGCAACCCCAGCAAAGAAGACCTGCGGTGAGGAACAGGGAGACATGGAGTAATCGCAAGCTTTAATGCCTCCTGACCCACATTTTTCTCTATAATCTTCGCTTCTGATTTGTTTGTCGCGGCATTCTGCACTGCAAAAGCCCTTTTCACCCCTGCAAAAAGCGTCCATTTTTTTTGCTTTATCAGTGAGAGTTTCATTTGAGGTCTCTCTGTGGCTACTATAATATCCCACCACCCAACACACAACCATGTCCACATAAACAAAAAACCAAGAATTCTTTGGCAGTTCTCCATCACATTAACTCCGTATTGCAATGGAAACTGTATCTGATATAGTTACATCCAAAGAACACAATCTCTTTTTTTAACTGAAAACTGTAATTCCTTATACGGGAAAAGAACACCGACAGACTCTCAAGGCAAAGAAAATTCGTTTCTTTAGGGTTAAAGAACACTCCCGTGGAAGTTCCAAACCTAGAACTTTTTGGTCTTTTGGACACAGGGTTTCTACTCTTAATGGGACTGAAGCTAATCTCTAACCTCCTGTACTGACCTCCATAAGATGATTCACAGACCAATGATTGTCAAATTAGTTGGCTCTGCTTTTCTTTTCTTGAAAACTGGTTCCACAATAAGACTTGTTTGTTGCACAAAAACAAGACAGGAAAAGAGATCCTATGCAGAATTTATCTGTGATATTGAATTTGTTGATAGAAATCTGGGAAGAATATAGATCCTATGATTAAGTCGTGTTGAGGACACTGCATAGTTAACGATCTAATTCCACAGAAGCTCGATCAATAAATATAATTTTCTCAGCCAAAAATGCTAGGTGAAGCTGACATTAACAACAACAACTTTGACTTTCCCAGTTTACAAAAAAGGAAATAAAAACTGAAACCAAACGATGAGAGTAACCCAATATCCAATCCAAAAGCTACTCCAGATTCAATCAATTATCTACAATTAAGGAAGCTAGGTAAGCCTATAAACTGATTTATATCGCATAATTCATAGGCCACAAGCAGTTAAAAGGAGAAATGGAGGTACCTGTACATGAAAACGTCCAACCCATGAAGCAGCTTGTTGCATAGATAGCAAGAACTCAAGAAATCGTTAGTCCACAACTTTCCCGTCTCATCACCACCACCACTGCGACGTCCATCAATATTCATGGTCGACGGCGGCGGCGGCGGCGATGAAGAAGCGTAAAACAGTCCAGGACTCACGTCCAAAACACTCACTGAATCATCAAATCCATGGTAAACATGTTTCTTAATCACATTATTCCCAACGTAAGAAATAACACAGGTATAGCTCTCGTCGCTCTCGTCCAAAACAATACCATCTCTTTCTAGATTCAGCAGCCCAACTCCCCCTCTAAAATTAGCTGCGGGTTTAGCTAAAGACACTATTTTGCTTGGATTAGAACTTGTAGACAAGGCCAAGCTCGTAACTTTAGCAGATTCCTGGTTGATTGAACCGTTCATTGCAGCCACTATGCCCAACCCAACACCACCATCCTCGAAAGTCCTCGGTGATTTAGACGGCTTATCAATGGAAAACGATTCAGTTAATGTATTGAAGATGGAAAGATTGATGGAGGGTCGTCTTCTCCCCATCTTGTGGACAAATTGAGACATGGGTATGTCTTAAAAATCAGTTTTTTGGAGCTTAAATTAGGAGATTCGAAATGGGTTTTGGTTGAAGAAGAAAAAGGAGAGGCCTTTGAAGTTTAAAATCTTCTGTAACTGAAGAGACGAGATACAGATGTGCAAGAAAGAAGATTCCAAATGGATACTCCTTGAAACTAAATCTAAGGAAGATTATAGAGAATTTTAAGGACTCGCGATCGCGGAGGAGGATTAGACACACACAGGCGCTGCTAGAGAGAGAGAGAAGTTGCCTTTTCAGGTGACTTCTTCTCTGGTCTCTAAAAGACACTGGTGTCAGAAGAAACAAAGTGTGAGGTAATGAATGCCAAGAAGCTCCTCTTAAATAATCAGAAAGATAATGTGCTTATTAAATCAATAAGATAATACATTAATTCTACTAACTTTTATTTTCTTTTAGTGTGATTCATTTATTTATCTTTTGTTTAAAAAATATCTTCGTATTATTTAGTAATATAAAAAAATATTTTTAAT
>JAOQMP010000209.1:212209-222772 GCA_027563575.1 Erythroxylum pedicellare | reverse complement strand
AACGAGTAAAAGTACAAGAGAAAAATATATTCCGATCAATGTAGAATAGACTCATATCAAGCCTGAGATAGAGAAACATGACGTGAAAGTTATGTGTGAAGGTTAAAGTTTTCTATAGTTGCTTGTATCATTTGTAAACATAAGGATTCTCTGGCCTATTAAAAGCAATTATGTTTTAAGAAAATTGTAGAAAGACGTTATCAAGTATTGATAAATAATTCCCGTAAAGAACTTAGAAGGTTGGAGCTCATTTTGGCCATAAAACTGCTTCAAAAGTTATAATGAAACTAAAATTAAGTATTTCACGTTTCTTTCGTTTATTACCCTTTTATAAACAATGCGGAACATGTAATAAGTTCTATTCTACATGTACAAGAAATGGTTTATGGAATTGGAATATGAAGTTGAAGAAAAGTTGTTTATGCAGAGCACCTTCTTCTGCTTCCCTTATTGATATTCCCACAAGAACACGAACAATCTGTCATGAAGTTACCCACCAAACAGCTCAGAAATCACAACTGTGTTTACGATTTACAACACGAAGGAGAGCAACATGAAAACCTGAGGAACCAGAGCGAGCCTCAAATCTGTTCACAAGTCACAAAAGACAAGGTTTACAAGATTGGAATTCAAGATTCTTTCTTGAAGTCCAAAAATTGAATGCCTTCATAAGTGTTAGGCTGAGATAAAATTGGGTTCAAACAGAACAGCACAGGAACTAAGTGAATCAACAAGAACAACATTCAGCAGCAAGGTACAGCTCCTGACTAATTCCAAGAACTTTGAATGAATTACAGAAGTGATATACTTGGCAATTCACCTGGAAAATCTGGAGGAGGCAGAGGGATTGTGGAGGAAAAAAATATATGGTTTTGAGGTTGCAACTTACCAGTCAGAAAGAAAAGCTAACGCTGTGTAACCTCAAACTACCTAACAGAGCCCAAATATCAGGTGAAAGGAGAGTCCAAATACCTGTAAAAAGAATACAGCCCAAATAAGAATAGAATAATAAGAAAGTGCATTGATCTTGTCGGTCAAAGGTGATCCTGCCATGTCAAGAAAATTATGTCTTAAACCACTTGGACACTCTCACTACTTCTTCCTTTGGGCTCAGTTAATCACGTTCTGCATTTCTTGGCAGCTTCTGTGAAGTCTGTAACCGATGAAAGGGAGCAATGGTGGTATTATCTTTGCATCGCTCACCAGGTGTTTGTTTTTGTGTCTCAAAGACTTCTGCTCTATTTCTCTTCATACTGAGATTCCCATTTTGGCTCAAATTTTGCCCATTCAGTTCGTTCTCCACTTTCTCACTCACAAAAAGCATAGACCTCCTCCAACTGCTACATGCTGCTATACTTTTTCTTCTTATCTATCAGTCAATATAGGTAAGCGATTGATTACCGATAAGAAGAAGATGGCGTGAAGCGAAAATAATAGTGCTTTTAGTATTACTAGAAGAAGAAGAAGAGTTTAATGTCTACAGCAGCTTTGAGGCGTGCTTTTTCTTCTTCAAGATTGGTTAGAAATCTCGAGGATGCTCTATCTCTGTTCAATCACATGCTTCAAATGCACCCTCTACCTTCTATCATCCATTTCAATCAACTCTTCACAGCTATCTCCAGAATGAATTATTACTCCAACGTCATTTCTCTGTCTAAACGTCTCCAACATTTGGGAATCCCGCTTAGTCTCTACACTTTCACCATCTTGCTGGATTGCTTCTGCCATTTAAAGCGAACCACTTTGGCCTTTTCTGTTCTGGGTAACGTTTTCAAACTTGGTTACGAGCCAAATGCCGTCACTTTCACTTCTCTCATGAATGGACTTGTTTTGGAGGGTCAGTTTGTTCGAGCAATCTTCTTGTTTTGTGACATGGTGAACTATGGTTATCGTCCCAATTTGTTTACCTATGGAGCCCTAGTGAAAGGAATTTGTAAGATGGGCAACACGTCCTCAGCCATTCAGCTAGTCAAAAAGATGAGACAAAGTGGTTGCGACCCGAATGTGGTGTTGTTCACCACCATTATTGACACACTTTTCAAGAGGAAGAAGATAGATGAAGTTGAAACGCTATGGGTTGAGATGCTTATCACAAATGTGGCACCCGACGTTGTGGCATTAAATATCATCATCGACATGCTATGCAAAGAGGGGTTGATCTCTGAAGCTCAACACTTGGTTCAGATAATGATTCAAGAAGGTTTGGAGCCAGATGTTCGTACCTATAATGCTTTGATACATGGGTTTTGCTTGAGAAACCAGGTGAATGAAGCTAGAACAGTGTTAGATATGATGGCTGACAAGGGTTGTTCTCCAACTGTTGTCAGTTACAATATCCTAATCAATGGATGTTGCAAATATAGGAGGATTGATGAAGCAATAAAGCTTTTGAATGAAATGGACGATAGGAGCATCACAGCAGATGCAATCACATTCAACACTTTGATTCATTCTTTAGGCAAAGAACGGATGGTTTTTCAAGCTCAAGACATGGTTGAGATTATGATCAAAAGAGGTTTGGAGCCTACCACTTTCACCTACAATGCTCTCATGCAGGGATACTGTATACGAAACCGTGTGACGAAGGCTAGAGAAGTGTTTGATCTCATGACTTATAGGGGTTGTGCGCCCAGTGTGGTTACCTACAACATCTTGATTAATGGATACTGCAGGAAAAGGAGGATAGATGTTGCAGCCAAGTTATGGAATGACATGCTAGGTAGGAACATAACTCCAAATATCATCACCTGTAATATATTGGTTAACACATTTTGTAGGGAAGGTATGATTTCAGAGCTTAAAAACTTGATTCTGAAGATGATTCAAAATGGTTTAGAGCCAGACAGTTTCACTTACAATGCTTTGATGGAAGGATATTGTCTGCAAGACCAAGTGGATGATGCCAGAAGAGTCTTCGATATTATGGTTTACCAGAATTGTGTACCTGATGTTGTTAGCTATACTATCTTAATAAATGGACACTGCCGGAGAGGGAGGATCAATGATGCTAAAAGATTGTTGATGGAAATGCTCGGTAGGAACATCACGCCAAATGCAATCACATTCCGAATTTTGTTTGATGCACTCTGCCATAGGGAGAGGATTTTAGAGGCTCAACTTCTCATTCAAATGATGATTAAAAGAGCTTTTGTGCCACATGGTTAGTCCATGCCATATTACAAATCATCCAACGTATACGAATTCCTGAAGCTCAATTTGATCCATGTTCATCCCTTGAACAGAAGCTTCAAGTTCATCTTACAACTCGACTACAAGGCACCTTTCCATACTCTTGAATCCAGATTAAGTCTAAGCGCAAGTTAAATTTTCAGACAAGATCTGCATATAGCAGAAGTCAAAACAGAGTTGGAAGGGATTTGCACATAGCAGGAGTTCAACATGCCACAGATCTGTACATAGATTGATCTGTACTGATAGCAGAAGGGAGTTGCATATAATAGAAAGTCAAAACCAGGCCAGGAGCCATCCTCTGCCTGCAAAAGTTGAGTAAAATCTCAAAGGCTCTTGCTTAATGTAGTAGCCAACACTTAATTATGTTTGTGTCCCACCGTACTATAAGATTTAGACGTACGTTCATGCTTGTATTCGTGCATATAAACACAAAGTTAACTACATTTTAGGAAGAATCCTTGAAAACTTAAATAAGGTCTCTTATATAAATATCAATTTTGTTTCTAAAGCTTGTAATTACGTTGCTCACTGGATAGTGATCATCTTGTTGTTTGGGTTTATATTGTATATAATAACAGTCTTTCAATTCAATGAAGTGATGAAGAAAAAAGTTAAATGCCGGCATCCCGGCCGAACTATATACATATATATATATATTCGGCCATAAACTGTATATATATATATATATATATATATATATTCACAAGTCACAATGTTTATGTTAACACATTACCTTTCCCTTATTAATTTTATAAATTGAAAGGGACTGAACTAAAATTTGAGCAAAGATCTTATACTTCTGGCATTACCCTTCAAATTCCAAATGGTATCCATTCAATTCCAGAAAAAGAAATGAACTTGTTTTAGTCAAGAATGGTCTCATGGCTTGAACTGTTCTGACACACCTATCAGAAGATGTTTTGGAGGTTGTACTTAAGGCGCCAGACCGTCTGTTCCCCAATAGTGTGCCATTTCATGAGAACCACAGATTTAGCTCTGTCCCATTTATTTATTGCTAACTGTGTGGATGTTATGGCACAGGTGAAAACAGGGTTTGTGGAGGAGACGATTTCATCCCGTACCAACGCCCAAACTTAATTGTTAAAAAGACTGCAGATTGATGTGATGTGATGTGATATGATCAAGTAGATCAGAAATCAAACATACACTTCAAAGCTATGATGCCTGGGTCAGAGGAGTGTTCATGCATTACGTATTATTTGTGTGGTGGTATGACTTCGACAATTACAATGCAAATCTTGGTTGGAGTTGGAGTTGGAGTTGGAGTTGAGCAACCCTAACCGTGAACGGAGGATACGTATTGATATGGATATGGATATGGATATGGGTTTTATTAATTAATTGAATAAACACGACAGAACTAGTGGACCAGTGGCGTTAATTTCTGCATCACTGTATGCACAGAATTGATGTGCATATCTCGTAACTCTCAGGACTCGGGAGGGAGCTTGGTGGCCGTGGCTGGTGGGAGCTACACGAGAGTGTGACTGAGTTGGAGCAGTTGACCTCTTCCTATTAGGTATATATATATATATATATTAGAGGACAAAGGGTCACTCTCTCTTTTCATTTACGTTACCATTTACATACCATCTCTCGATCAACCAAACAAACGGCATTAGTACTCTTCTCTTGTTGATTACATTGAGAATGTGGAAGCTGAAGATCGCGGAGGGAGTGAATCCATGGCTGCGTACAACCAACTATCACGTCGGCAGACAAGTTTGGGAGTTCGACCCTAAACTTGGATCGCCCGAAGAACTCGCCCAGATTGAAAATGCTCGTCGCCATTTCTCTGCCAACCGCTTCCAACAGAAGCACAGCTCAGATCTACTCATGCGCTTCCAGGTACCTTGCTTCTTCCTTTTCAACTTTGGCTTGTTCGGTTCTTCTTCTACAAGTTCGTTTCTTTTTCGGTTTTGTTGTGACTAAAAGCATGTGACAATGTATGTAGTTTGCTAAAGAGAATCCTCTGACTCAAGTATTACCGCAAGTCAAACTTGACGATACGGAAGATGTAACTGGGGAGGCAGTGACTCAGACTCTAAGAAGGGCTTTGAATTTCTACTCCACTATTCAAGCCGACGACGGTCACTGGCCAGGCGATTATGGAGGCCCCATGTTCCTCATGCCTGGTTTGGTATTTCCTTTTTCCACTCTAATGTTCACTTAATGTCATTGTTTTGTCTGGCTTTTCTTAACAATATCTCTTTGGGTTGGGCATCACATTCTTCCTCTTAGTCAACTAATATACAATCTTTCTTTCATAAATTAGGTGATTACTCTGTCTATCACCGGTGCTCTGAACGCCGTTCTATCTGACGAACATAAACGGGAGATTTGTCGTTACCTCTATAATCATCAGGTATTAATTATTGTTATGATTAAATTTTCTTGTTTTTCTACTCAAAGGTTTTTCTTTTTCATCTCAACAAGTGAAAGAAACTTTTTTCAGTATCTTTGTCAGCATTTATGAATTTGTGCTTGGTTTCAGAATGAAGATGGTGGCTGGGGTTTGCACATCGAGAGCCATAGCACAATGTTTGGTTCTGTACTGACATACGTTACTCTAAGATTGCTTGGTGAAGGAGCTAATGGTGGTGAAGGGGCAATGGAGAGAGGACGCAACTGGATTTTGAATCATGGTGGTGCTACTTATATAACATCCTGGGGGAAAATGTGGCTTTCAGTTCAGTGCCTTACTTAACCTTTGATCTGTAATTTATGTTCACGCTTTTGCTCCTTGTTTGATACGTCTAATATAATTTTTTTTTTTTTTTGGAAAACAGGTACTCGGAGTATTTGAGTGGTCCGGGAATAACCCCCTGCCACCTGAGATATGGCTTCTTCCTTATATGCTTCCAATCCATCCTGGTATTTAACTTAATCTACTTGTTTCTTTGGAACAACTTTTCCAGTTATTCCTTACAGATGCATATAACATGATAGATCACTTATGCTAATGAGTGGATTTTGTTGATTTTCTATTTAAAAGAGTTGGAAGTCCCTAAAAATAGCTTGACTTGAGCTGGTAAGGACACCAGAAATGATCTTTAATTTGGCTGCTGTACTGAATTAGTGTTGCATGTAAACTTTAGTTCTAGGATAAAGATCCAACTAAAGGAACTAGGAACAGCTGGTGTGAAACCCTGTTGCAATAAAGCTGTCTATGTGTTGTGGTAAGGAATGCAAGTGGTAAAACTGTGTATGTCTTTGTATTGAGAGAGCAAGAAAAAGTGAGGGATTGAAAGAATCAAGTTGTGTGCTTTCTCTTGGATGTAATCTGTTCCGTTCAAACTCTTGGCTTAATATTTGAAGTTGCATTATCTTTTTCCTAAATTGGAGGTGATATGCTATTTGGCCATCTGCAGGAAGGATGTGGTGTCATTGCCGGATGGTCTATTTGCCCATGTCTTATTTATATGGAAAGAGATTTGTTGGCCCCATCACACCAACTGTTTTGTCTTTGAGAAAGGAACTCTTTACTGTCCCATATCATGATGTAGACTGGAATGAAGCACGCAATCTGTGTGCAAAGGTTGGTTATTTAGTCTTTCAGTTCTATATGAAAGTTGTTGGATAGTCTTTATGTGTCAGATGCAAGCCATTTAAAATATTAAGCACCACAAAGCATTTTCATGCTTAGTTTGCCTAACATTATGAAGTTAATTGCTTTTAGCTACATTTTGACTGATTATTAACTACTTTAATAGCGTCATAGTACACATGATGTCCTGTGTACAGGAAATTTTGTTTCTTTTTCCTATGGGTGTGATTCTTTTGCAGGAAGATTTATACTATCCACATCCGCTAGTCCAAGATTTACTTTGGGCATTTCTTGACAAAGCTGTTGAACCTGTTTTAATGCGTTGGCCTGGCAAGAAGTTAAGAGAAAAGGCTCTTCACACTGTGATGGAACACATACACTATGAAGATGAGAATACTCGCTATATCTGCATAGGACCAGTAAACAAGGTGAGTATTCATTCCAAACTGTCTCTATCTCGATTAACTGCTATTGGAAACTGCTTGCATTTAAATTTGGACACAGACTCACGCATCATCCAAGTGGCTGATCATTCAATGCTTGCTTACTAAGATGCCTTCTCAGGATGAGATTCTGCAAGCCATCAGTTTTTTTTTTTTTAAAATTTTCATTTGTTACCAAAGATATTGAATTTGATTGCTGCTTATCATCAAAGTGTATAACAGAAGCATTTCCTCTTTTGTATGTTTCTTCACATTTTGGACTCATGCAGGTGTTAAATATGCTCTGCTGTTGGGTGGAAGATCCTAACTCCGAAGCTTTCAAATTACATCTGCCTAGAATATATGATTACCTTTGGATTGCGGAAGATGGAATGAAAATGCAGGTTTGCCGCCTCTCTTCCCTATAACTGCATTTTCACAATTATTTGGTGGACACAAGCACATATGTTGGAAGACTTTTTAAAGATTGAAGCTGATGTTGTTCCTGCAGGGTTATAATGGAAGTCAATCATGGGACGTTTGTTTTGCTGTTCAAGCTATAATTTCAACTAATCTTGTTGAGGAATATGGTCCTACTCTAAGAAATGCACATTCATTTGTTAAAAATTCACAGGTTATTCTCCTTGTTGATCCTTATTTTCCAAAAGGTTGTATTTGTGGTCTATTAACTCTTAAATATCAAATTTTGCTGAGCTGTTTTTTAAATGTTTTGAAGGTTCTGGAGGACTGTCCTGGAGATCTAAATTATTGGTATCGTCATATCTCAAAAGGTGCATGGCCTTTCTCAACAGCAGATCATGGATGGCCAATTTCAGACTGCACAGCTGAAGGATTGAAAGTAATGGGTCATTAAATTAAAGTTCTATTTGTGCTTATTTTGTTTGTTCCTTACCCATTATAGCTGTTCATGTTTAGGCTGCCCTTCTATTATCAAAAATATCTCCGGAGATTGTTGGGAAACCATTAGATGCAAATCGGCTCTATGATGGTGTAAATGTGATCCTCTCCTTACAGGTAACTTAAAGTGAGCTAGTACCAAAATCCTAAGCGGGAAGTCCTCAGGGTGGTGCAGGATTTTTGTTTTGCACACTATTATAGGATGATTCGCCGTGTTTGTGTTAATTTTTTGTCTTATTTCCCTTATATGTCGTAATAACACTATTCAAGGGAAAAAATTATGTGATTGACAATCATTTTCTTCACGCTGCAGAATGACGATGGTGGTTTTGCAACATATGAGCTTTCAAGATCTTACAGCTGGTTGGAGGTACTCTCAGAGAAATAACCTTCTCGCATAAATGTTTTCATCTTAATTCTGTTTGGTATCAGTGACTACTACCGGTTACAATCTGTAGCCTTTGTGTGTATCTTAATATTTCAATGTATGGATTGCACAACATGAGGAATGAAACCCTATTTTTGAGTATAACAGCAGAGAAACGAGATCCTTGAAGTGTTTTTTTTTTTTCGGTAGATCAGTAAATTAAATAAATCAACAAAGAGTTATGTACAATCAAGAGATTGCCCAAGAAGCAACTCTCTTTCCAATCACAAAAGGAAAAGCCACACTTATGACCATGAGGAACTCTACATCTGATGAACCGAACATACCACAAGAAACTACCTGTACATATCTACCCACCAAGATGACCTTGTAGAAAGGTACAACATAGCCAGAACACATACACTTACAGACTAACATAGTAAAGCAAAGTAAAATAGACAAGCAATTTCTCAACTAAGCCAGAATTTCAAGACCTCACATCAGTGGTTGAAGATTCTGAACTATGCTGTACAATTTGCTGAAGAGGGTGAGGTCTTCTTTGTTGAAACTACCGAGGATAAGGTAGAGCCCCTTCTCACTGCTTCTTGCCTCCATCTTGTCTCTAACAGCATGATCCCAAGTTTGTGGTCTCCATCGTAAGCTAGCATAGTTCTTACCCATCCCACCTTGGTGAAACCTGAAGGATACTTCTAATTCTTTAAGAAACCAACAAAGGAGGGATGGTCTCATACTACCAAGAACTAGGATAATAAGCTAGTAAAGTACTCAGCCATCCCTTGGTGAAACCTAAAGGATATTTCTAATTCTTTAAGAAACCAGCAAAGGAGGGATGGTATCTTACTGTCAAGAACTAGGACAACCTGCAAAACAAACATTAGTGAAAATAATGCTTACACAAAATTACCTTCCTTTAGTATTTGCGCAGAGAAGTTCCATAACTTGGAAGACCACTCTCGTGCTTATGTTCCTAACTTCCAAGGCTTTATCTTTGAATGTTTTGTGATTCCTTTCGGTCCAGATGTTATAAACAGTCACAAAGAGGAGAATGATAAGAAGGTTAAGATCAATATTTGAGTAATTTAAGGGGTGGTGAATCCAGCTTGGAAAGGTTTGAAGGGATATCAGATTTGGTGAATGGATCTGAAAATGGTTTAAACAATGTGTCCATACTATTTTTGAGTAGGGACATTCAAAGAACAGGTGGTCAATGGACTCATTCTCCAGGAAACACAAGGAGTAGTGATTTGGGAAAAATGAAAAGAGAAGTTTGTCCCTCGTTTGTAACTTATTAAGAAAAGCTAACCATAAGATGGAGTATTTTGGGCTAGTTCTTTTATGCCAGACTCTCAAGGTAGAGTAGGTCGAAGCATTTGTGTAAGGTTTGGAGGAGCTTGCTAGCCACTGCAATTTGTCCGGTCAGGAGTATTCTGGTTGGTATGGTAAGGGCTCCAAGGTTCGTATGGTCTAAATTGAGACTTCCCTCCAGCTCCACATATTATTTCTGATAACAACGGAAACTTTTGCATTCATTGGTAATTCTGATCCATTGATTACTCTGGGAGTTAAGAGGTCTTTCAGAATACCTCTTGGATACCAAGGGTCCTGTCATAAGAAAGTAGATAACCCATTTCCTATCTTAAATCTGAATTGGTTCCCAATAAGATCCCTAACATTTAACAACTTCTTCCAACTCCAAGAACTATTATTACTAGGATGTGCATTCTAAAAAGTTTTCCTTTTAAGAATAATGGTATGCACCCATCTCTTCCTTATCATTAAAAAGCACTCAGATTCTTTTTCCTATAAGCACATTAGTCCACGTAGATAAGTGCTTGATGCCTAAACCACCTCTCTTTTGGGTCTCCATAGGTCATTCCATTTAACTTTTGCATGAGAGTTAGACACTACATTCCCAGACCACAGGAAATTTCTTAATTTAGTCTCTATATCCTTAATAATGGAGGAAGGTAGGATAAAATGACTAGACCAATACACATGAAAAGTTGAGAGCACAGAAATGACCAATTACAGTCTACCAACATAGGAAAGAATTTTATGGATCCATTTGTTTACTC
>JAOQMP010000209.1:197335-212109 GCA_027563575.1 Erythroxylum pedicellare | reverse complement strand
AAGTCCAAAATAAAACGAAGTCCAAAAATTAAATAAATAGGTCTGATTCGTGTCTTCAAGCTCCAAGTGTATCCAGTTCAAGAATTTAAGTTAAATGGATTAGTTTGGGCTCAATTTCATTAAACTCTCCTCCAATAGGCTCGGAGTTCGCCATACTCTCCTCCAATAGGCTCGAAGTTCGCCATCTTCTCAAGATTAAAGCCCACATACGTACAAAGAGCCTCTTTAAATCTCTTGGTTCTAGCTTTGGTCATGTACCATTCTGGTATGGTTAGCTCTCTGCCTGGCCTTGCTCGATTTTTCATGGTCCCGCTTACATCAAGGGTCTCAGCGCTTCTCTCACATCTCTCACTGATAATCTAGTTTCTCTTTTTCTTGAAGTGTTTTACAAACTGCAGAGCAGCTAAAAACATCTGATGCATGACCTTTATGCTTGGAACTGCTTTAAATTAAGCTTAGTTAAGTTTTTACATTATTTATTTATTTATTTATGTTGGGGGTTGTTTATAGGTCATCAACCCTGCTGAAACGTTTGGAGACATTGTTATTGATTATCCGTAAGTCATTTGGCATATTGAGTCTGATCATGCACTGAAAAATGCTTTTGTTTTCTGTACATATTGGCATATGCTACTCCTCCTGAATACTGAATTTGTAATTGGTATGAAATGCAGTTATGTTGAATGTACTTCTGCTGCAATTCAAGCATTGGCAATGTTTAAAAACTTATATCCTGGGCATCGGAGAGAGGAAATAGAACAGAGCGTCCAAAAAGCAGCTAAATATATCGAAAGCATACAGAAAGAAGATGGTTCCTGGTTTGTCTCCTGTTCCTTGAGAATATTATTCTTCATTGATATTATTTTTGGGTTAGTTGGTGAAGAAATGTAGTGTTGGTGTGGGTTTGGTTCATAGTTGGTAACATAAATGGTGAAATTGGTTGTGAAAAACAGGTATGGGTCATGGGCAATATGCTACTTATACGGGACATGGTTCGGGATAAAAGGGTTGATGGCAGCAGGGAAGGAGTACAAGAATAGCAGGAGTATTAGGAAAGCTGCGGAGTTTCTACTCTCGAAACAGTGTGAATGTGGGGGTTGGGGAGAGAGTTATCTTTCGTGTCAAAACAAGGTGAGTATGGTTTTTGAGGTGGATTATGGCAGGCTATTTATAACGAGCTATGAGATATGTTAAATGCTAATTTAAAAGTTTGTTTTGGGGATGAATGGTAGGTGTATACGAATTTGGAAGGGAACAGAGGCCATGTGGTCAGTACATCATGGGCAATGCTAAGCCTGATTGAGTCTGGGCAGGCTGAGAGAGACCCAAGCCCCTTACATAGAGCTGCTAAATACCTCATCAACACTCAAATGGAGAATGGTGATTTCCCACAGCAGGTTGGTTGGTTGGTTGATAGAAAAAATATTACTTGGATTTAGGTGGATGAGTAGAAGAAAATAACTTGATATTATTGATTCTGGTTGCAGGAGATAATGGGAGTGTTCAATAGGAATTGCATGATAAGTTACTCAGCATATCGCGATATCTTTCCCATTTGGGCTCTGGGAGAATACCGCTGTCGGGTGCTTTCTTCTTCTTCTTATTCAGCTTAACAATCATATGAGTAAATCAAAATGCCTTGGAGCTTTTGTCTTTCAGTGGATCTTTCTGTTTTTAACTCTAGAATTTTTGTTTGAAGTTTGAAATTTGCATGTATTAATCGCATTTCAGATTATGGAAATTAGAAAAACAATGACAATAAATGTCTTCTTTTATCTCTTGTTATCATGAACTTTTCTGCAGTAAGATTTCCATTCATTAAAACATATCAAAACAAGGGGATACAGGATGAGGAGAAGAACTGAAATGGATTGCCTCTGGTGCAGGGGAGGCTCTCTGTTTCTGCTCTCCATGAATGACTACAACTACTAGTTCTAGTTGGATACTTTTCTCTCTGATTCAGATTCTTCATACAAGTTTATAGCTTCCCCAGAAGTGTTAAATGATGCATTTTCGTCCTGTGTCTGAACAGTCTCAAGCAATTCAACTACCTCGCTCATGAGGGGTCTCCCTTTTGGGTTCTGGCTCAGGCATTGGTATGCCAAAGTGGCTACTTTCATTGCTACTCTCACTGAGTACTGCCTATCCATTTTTGGATCTAAGATCCTTAGTATCTTCTTGTTGTTGTTTAGGAGTGGCCTTGCCCATTCAACAAGGTTATGTTCACGGCTAGGCCTGCCCTTGTCCAAAGCTCTCCTTCCAAGAAGCAACTCAAGCAGCACCACTCCAAAACCATAAACATCACTTCGAGCTGTTAAATGACCTGGTTGGATCATCGTACAGAAACTGGACTTACATTCTAATATCGGTTTTGTAAAACCTCAGGTTTACTTGAATACTTTTGCTGTAACATTCTCACCAGTCATTATATACTCGGGGGCAGCATATCCATATGTGCCCATCACACGAGTAGACACATGAGTCTGGTCTCCCATTGGACCATCTTTTGCCAACCCAAAATCTGAAAGCTTCGCATTGAAGTCCTGCATGTCGTTACCACAAATTCAGAGAAGAAACAAAGATAGCAATAAAACTAATAAACTAACATCAACAATGAAAAACAAACCGCATCAAGTAAGATGTTTGCTGTCTTGAGGTCACGGTATATGACTGATCTTTCTAATCCGTGAAGATAAGCAAGCCCTTTTGCTGCATCTAAAGCAATCTTCATTCTCTTTGGCCAAGTCAAGGTACAACCCACCCCTGAAACGTGACAACAAAAGGGAAGAATGAGAACCACATCTTGAACATAAACTGTTGGGGATCCATTCAATCATGGAGTTCAACTTGAAAATTTTCAAGAACTGTTTGAGCATAACTACAATTTCATATCTAACAAGATGGTAATGAAAACTCAAACCCCTAACCACTAAGATTTTGAGCCACTTACTCCGAAAAAGATGCTTTTCCAGGCTCCCGCTGGCCATGTATTCATAGACTATCAGCCTGTGTTCATCTTCACAGCAATACCCGATAAGCTTCACAAGATTTGAGTGCCTCAGTTGACCTAAATAGTTAACTTCTGCCTGCAAAATGACCACTGCTATAGTAATTACAAATTGCATTTTCGGTCAGAGATCAGCAGAATTCAACCTAACGCAACATCCAAGAGAACAAACACCAAAGGGAAAAACAGAGAGATGAATACCAGCCATTCTCGGTCACCTTGTAAGCCATCGGGATTAAGCTCCTTAATGGCGACATGAGTAGTCTCATAACCAAGCCTTACCGTTTGATCTATGATTCCCTTATAAACAACACCGAAACCGCCCTCACCAAGAATGAATTCGGGTCGGAAATGTTTAGTTGCCAATGTCATCTCCTGGTAGGTAAAAATGTTAACATTGGTGTATCCAGAATTTTGACGGAGATCGGTAACATTCCTGGTGACTGACGATGACGATAGGGTGGCACTCATGGTTTTGATATCTGATGAACCTGGCCTGTTGAATTTCCTTGGCGATTTATCACAGTCATGTCCTGCTTCAAAACACACAAGCATTATGTTTCTATAATCTGTCTGAGTAAGAAATTCTGAAATTCATTGTTTGCTATGATATTAGAAAAAGAATTCAACGAAAAGATTATGAGAAAGAAAAGAAATTTACCCAAAAGCTCGGTAAAAGAACAAACGAAGATCAACAAATGAAGAAAAAAAGAGGATACATACCTTGAATTGATGATGAGAGAGTTCAACACTAAAACAGACTCCCATGAATTTAGACTCCGGAATTTAAGGTATCTCCATTCATCAACAACACCAAGCACAAATCTTTCTTTCGCGCTCACTATAATAACCACATGAAACCATATAATAAATCATAATAAATACAAATGAACCTGGGCCTGATTCGATTATTATTGAGAGGCGAAGCAAATGGCAGTTTCTGTTGATTTGATTTGATCGGTCCCGCCAAAAAACGCCCCTGCTAAATGAGAGATACGACTGTCCAGAGTCAATATACTCATTATTATTATTATTTTATTTGAATTATGACGTCATTTTCTCATGTTTTACGCTTGAAAATGGATTCCCGAGTACAGAACCCAAAGTAAGCAATTTCGAGTAGGGTGTGACCACTTCTCCTTCCCGTCGCCGCCTGTTCAATTGGACGCTTTTCTCTTATTTTCTTCTCCTTTGTCTAATAATGGCTGACGAAGCTAATAGAACTGTAACTTCCTTTGCATAGAGGTTCTTTCGTGTTTTCTCCTTCCACTTTCTCGTTGATTTGCCTTTTTTATTTTGGCTGTTTTTGATGTAGGCTTTTCTTGAGATTCAAGGTCGCATGATAGAGACCACTGGAAAATTGAAGCAGGTAAGTGATTTAACTTCTCTTTCTTTTACTTTCAATTCTAGGGATGGCCTATCTTTTTCATCTTCGATTCCAAGTTTTGGGTTTTCTTGCAAAATTGCCTCAAAAGTCTTGATCTTTCATGGTTTCCCTAAAATCAAAGATAGTTTTTAAGACCACATACTACCAGAGTGTGTTGAACTCCGGTTCTTCAGTTTCCTTTCCTGTGTAAGAATCGACTCTTCGCACATTGCCTTCGTTATATCTTCTGTACATTTCAGAAGGTTACATGACCTCCTTTTTCATCAATTTTGTGCTCTCAATTCGTTCGTTTTCTTTTGGTTAACTAAACTTTATATCATCGCCCTTGGTTTGACAATCTATGAATCTGTCACTCCGTATGTTTTGGATTTCAAACATTTGGGATCAGTATCCTTTTACTATCCGAAACTATACCAATCACTCCTTTTCACAGGTGCAAAATCAGATGCGAACCAAGGAGGGAGAAAAGAAACGTGCTTACTTAACTATGGAGGAGTTGCGCCAGCTTCCTGATAATACAAATACCTACAAAGCTATAGGTATGTTGCCATGAATTTTGTGGTGGATCTTCCGTGATTCTCCGTCCTTACCAATCATGAGTCGCAGCCTGTTTTCTATGTCACTTTGGTACGTAGTTTATGATATCTGAAGAGGATGAGTTATGGATTTTGACTTTCATCTCTTTGTTGTTTTGCAGGGAGAACGTGAGTAGTTCAGAACATGAAAGAATACAACTTCAGCATGATTCATTGATTATTTAGCGTAAATTACAAACTCTAATGATCTTTATTCTCATACATTGGTCAGGTTTGTCTTGGAGCCAAAATCAGTTTTAATGGGTGAACAAGAGCAGAAGCTCAAGGATAGCGACACTGCAATAGCGTCTCTGCAGGTATATCCTGTTTTTCTGTTACGTGGAAATCCCTCTTCTGTATGTACTCCCAAGCTTATAGAATGAATGCGTGTGCTTTTGTATTTGTATGCATAGATATGGAGATGTACATGGGGTGAACCAATTTTTGGCTCATTTGCCTACTCTCTACTTTCCTTAGTTTACCTTTCTGTAGATTTTGTTTAAATGCTAGTCTGGAAGGCGCTTGCTAAGATTTAATGAGAGGGTTTATAAATTCTAGTGTATATATCAGGTATGCAGTTAAAAGCTACTTTCCTTACAAGCCTTTCAAACAACAAATATGGGATTTCATTCACCCCAGTAGGGTGTACTTGATTGAACTTACATGCATACTGCATCAATTACTTAATTATGCCATTTACGATCTGGTAAACTTGGAATCCCAGTCACAATAATTTCCATAAAAATCATTTAGTTGATGCGTAAATGTGTTGGGTTGTAGTGTTCTGATAGTAGCCACCTGTTGAGATACCAGTAAATGAACTGCTGGCTTTTCTTCTGCGTTTGAATGTAACATTTGGATCTCCATGTTGGTTCAACAGAAATAATTTGATCTGTTTTACATTGAGCAGACCTCAAAAGAATACTTGGAGAAACAGATGGCAGAGGTGGAGAATAACTTGAGAGAGCTTCTGCAACAAGATCCTAGTCTTGCTCGGCAAATCATGTCCATGAGTGTTGTGTGAACTTGAAAGTTTAGAAAGAAAGAGCTTTTGTCTTCCATTTAAAAGGTAATGTCAATTTGGGATCGCTGTGTCTATGCAATCAGGATTGTAATGAACTTGTGTGATGGATATCTTTAGCTACACTAACTGGATCATGACTTGGATGTTATGTAGTTCTGAAGAGTTGGAAACTCAAAGCTCATATAAGCTTCTCACGCATTACTTGGTTGACAGAAAAAGGATTGTGCTTTTGATAGAATTCGGATTTTGGATTGTTAGACTTTGAGAGTGTATTTTGTTACTTCATACCACATGACATCCCTTTTGAGATATAGTTTGATATAAAGAATATATAAGAAAATCTTCATCATCTGAGACGAACAGAAAGTTTTCAAGAACAACGAAAGGGTTGCTAAATGACATACCACATGATATTACAACTTAAAGACCGTTACAGGCTTCACAGTCTTGAGAGAATTTTCTTTTTTCTTGGTGAATTTGGTGATTGGTATACAAATATATAGACAGTGTAGGGTGCGAAGGACATATAGCCTGTTTTTATTTACACATTATTGACAACTTTATGTATACAGACACTTACGACGATACTCCCCGAGAGCCCATATCGGAAAGATGTTTCGGTACGATGAGTAGTTTAGTGCACAATTCTTCATAAATGCTCCAGTCATTTCCTGTGTTTGAAGATCAGATATTTAATTTATAAACTATAAGTAGTAGTAGTGTTAGTAACTAAATTACCTACCTGTTGAGGAAAGTCTCCATCATCCATTTGTGAATTGATCAACACTCTTATACCTTTATGAATAGGTGTTGCATCTATCTCAGCCTGCAGTGACCATTCTCATTCTTCTCAATTATCAAAAGTTTTCAAGTTAAGAACTTGTTTTCTTGGGGAGTAATCAATTACCTGTCCAGCATTAATAAGCGCCAACACTGCCCAAGCAGTTTGGACTAGATGTGGACGGTCTCCTTTAAGATTTGTATATACCTGTTAAACAATGCGTGCCAATCAGATTCAGAATAGAAGAAGAAGATGTGTGTGTGTGTATAATACCTTGTTTTGGGAGGAAGGGTAACTCTCTCCCCATCCACCACAAGAGAGCTGCTTTGATATTAAGAACTCTCGAGCTTTGTTTAGTGTTGGACTGTTGCGGTGATTTCTGCCGCAAGAAGCCAACCCTTCAACCGCAAACCATGTTCCATACGTGTAACATATTCCCCAACATCCGTACCTATACTTATATATATACATACATATTCAATTCAAACCATGTTTGTTTGTTTATAATAGTAAATCAATAAAAAATGCACATTACCATGAACCATCAGGATTCTGTGTATCTTCAATGTATTCTGCTCCTCTGGCAATGGCAGCGTCTATTTCTTTTCTTCGGTGAGAGGGATGAAATTTCCTGAACAGGGCTAGTCCTTGAATCGCTGAGGACGTACACTCTACGTACCTTTTATGTTTATATATATATATATACATATATTAGTTCAAGGTCCTTCTTTCCTACTTAAAAACACACTGCAATTTACTAATCTTACTCTCGTTCTATTAAAGTATCTTCAAAAACCTCTGTTGGATTGAACTTCTGCAATTAAAATGTAGTGTTCTATCATCCGTAACCATTCAGGAATATGAGAAAAGTGAAAAGAGGAGCTTCCTACCTCCAACCAACGGTATGCTCTTTGTGGTTCCCAAGCTGGAAAACCACCATTACTACTCTGCACGTAAAATATAACAAAAAGATGAGCATAATCATGTGTTGGTTGGTTGATGATGGATTCAACTTGCATATAATTTTAACGATTCTCTCTTACTTGTAAGGACAAGATGACATGAACAGCATCATACAATCGTTCAGTCTCCATCTTTTCACCAACAAGCTCCGTAGGCATTTGTGAGAGCAAGAGTGAGCACTGAAAATTAGAACAAAGACAGACACAAGTCAAAGCTTGTTATTATTATTACATCACATGTAATACATTGTTTGTAACTTTAGCACCTTGAGTCCCTCAGAAGTGCAGTCTGATACTTGCCAACCATGGTCTTGGTTTGAGAATGTCCACGAACCTTTGCTTATGAATCGATACATTGCTTCGAAATCGCCCGATGGGTTTTCCCGGACCTTCAATCATATATTATATTGTATAATATTAACTTATTAGTGGTTTATATTAACCATGTTCTAGGTCAGGCAAGCTAAACTAGAAAAATATAAGAACCTGTGAAGCTTTTACGAAGTCATGTGCTTTACGAAGAGTTGGTCCATACTCTTGGCTTAGGTTACTTGACATAATCGCCTGGATTGCAAAACCTGCATCCCACATTTGGCATCCAAAAGTCTGCAAATCTCCAAGTTAGCTACATATCTAGCTATCTTACATGTTTTTTATGATTTTGTCTGCTTAGCTATATCACCTGAATTTTCAAACCATCCTCAGCAATCCAGTAATAATCTGGCAATCTCGCAAGGTGACGCTTGTATGCCTCTGAATTAGGATCTTCCACCCAGCATGCCATAAGACATAAAGCCTGCAGACACCAATTCATACATAGTTTAATTATATGACCGTTATTTAATGGTTATTAGTGATTATCGTTATCGTTATATCAATCAGATTAACGGAATTCACTAATTTATCAATTGTATGCTAAGTTTCAACCCAATATTGATCTTTTTTTAACCTTTTCCACGGCCCCTATGCACATATATCTGCTATTCTCATCTTCATAATGTATGTGCTCCATCGCAGTCCTGAGTGCCTTTTCCCTTATTATAGAAAAGGGCCAACGCGTTAATATTGGCTCCACAAAATAGTGCAGAAATCCCCAGGTCAGGTCTTGAATTAGAGGATGCGGGTAATAAAGGTCCTCCTGAAACATTTTTAGATTTTCTGAAACATATTTCTTATAAATATATGTGTATATACTAAAGTCCACTGATCACTCACTTTAGCTACTGTGTTCCGAGCCTTATTCCAGTTAATTTGGTGGTAGGGCTCAGTGTAAAGCTCCTGCCTTAGTGATTGAATCAATCCAGTGATTGGACCCACGAACCTTTTCCCATATAAATATGACATTGGCATGTAAACCAATCGTGCGTAACTCAGCATGTTTCCTGCATAATCATATCATATGTACACAGCGATAAATGAAAATCTTAAGCAGCTTTATTTGTCTGTTTCTCTTTGATGGGTCAAAAACCAAACGTCAAGAAGAGGTCATAAATTTCTAAAGGTTTGGTTGGTGAGATTAGCCGTGGAGTCAGTGTTCCTTAAAGACAAGGTTACGTGTGGTCTTGGAACGGAAACTTTAACTGTCCAAAGGGTCACACTAAAGGGTGTTTACTTTTATGTTGCAGACATGTCGACCCTACACAAACATCTGTCATCACATACCATATCCTAGGTACTATTAACTACGTAACCCTTCCCCCAACAAACATAGCAAAACTGCATTGATCGAGAAAAGGAAAGGCAGTAACTTCTTGTTATGACGAACCTGGATGAACAGGAAAGGATTGAGGAAGAAGCCAGAACTCTGGACATAGAGGGTTACAACCTGACCACTCGTACAATCCAAGCACCTGCAAAAATAAGAACACTCAAGAAATAAAGATTTAAGTCGTATATAATTATATCTTGTTTACGGAATATCGTATTTTATTAAAATTTATCTACATATTTATAACTTCACATATATGAAATTTAATAAAAGATTGAATAAGAAGATTTATATCTGCATTTTGCTGGGCTGTTGATGGGGTGATTATGACCTGTATCTGTATTTTGTAGCATCTACAGATATTGACAGGATCGATATTTATAACTTCACATATATGAAATTTAATAAAAGATGGAATAAGAAGATTTGACGTGGATTTATATCTCCATTTTGCCGGGCTGTTGATGGGGTGATTAAGACCTATATCTGTATTTTATTTTGTTGTATCAACAGATATTGGCAGGATCGATGTCATTTACTTCATTCCTTTTACATGGGATTTATCACGACAATGTTTCTGATAAGAATACATTCATAAACTATTTTCTGACACCTGACTTAATTCCAAAGAACAGCAAATTGAGTAATGGCTCATCTGATACGAAGAAGAGAAGCTTACCGCAACCCAGAACTTTCCCCAAGAAGGAATTCCAACTAGACCACCATTGTCAAGGATCCACTTTCTGCCTCTCGCCATAGCCATATCCTCACCATCTTCTATTCCTTGTCCCAGCAATCTCAGGCATATGTAGCTAAAAGTTGAACCAAATATTGTGCTTGGACCCTCTATGTGAAACCCCCACCCGCCATCTTCGTTCTTTAATAATCGTTGCAAGTTAATTAAAATGGGGGTTTTAACTAATAATAAGCATCACCAAACTGATGATACTTGAGAATATCCAATCTTTATACACATATATAAAGCATACTTGATGATTGTATAAATATCGTACGAGTTCCTTCTGATGTTCAGAAGGAAACACAGTGTTAAGCCCCCCACTCACGTATAATGCCATAACCTGCATGAGCATTAAAAAAAGAGACATTGAACATTTGGATTTACTCTAATGATGGATATTTCTTTATTAATTATTATATACTGAAAAAGAGATAATTTACTGAGGTACGTAGGTTTAGTTAGTTAATTAATTACCAAGGGTTGGATCCAAAAAAGTGGACCAGCCGATTCAGCAGGCCAGTGACCATCATGCGCCTGAATTGAAGAAAAGAAACCAACACCCCTTCTCAGTGTCGTTGTCACTGCTTCTTCTGTTATCTTCTCTAACTTGTCCTTCACTTTCACTGCTGGAGGTATCGGAGGACACGGGTGCTCCTTCCTCATCTGCGTAAGTCAACAGTTTCGTTTAATGAAGTACAATCAACTTGCAACAAACAGCGCGTGTTATTTTTGTTGCAGTTGAAATTTAAGTTTACAGAAAGATAGGTAGATAATGCAGTAGCTAGCATAACAAATATAACAAGACTTTACAGTTTAATGAAATCGTCAACATGGGTAGTTTCAGGTATTATTGGTCCATTTTATACATAAAATTTAAGAGTATTATCAGAGAAGGTGAATTTAATAATGACCTGCATCCTCATCAGGAGGTCAGAACTCTGCTTGATTTTAAACCGATTTTTCTTGAATTCCTGACGGACCCTTTCCACTTGAGCGCGTTCTTCAGGAGTTCCGGCATCGGGATCGAACTCCCAATGTTGTCGTCCTATGTAATTATTAGTTGTTGTCAGCCATGGACCTCCCTCTGCTATCTTTAGCTTCCACATTCTATTATCGATCGGTTTTCCTTCACAATCTTAGCTTGGTATGTATTATGTATATATAGACTGCAAAATATAAAACCTGATACCCATTAAAGTATGCCATCATGCATATTGTAAGCTAGTTATGGATTACACGTAGGAGAAGAAGAGCGAAGAGACATGAAAGAAAAAGAAGACGACGAACCAAAAATGGAAAAAAGATCCTCTAGCTGCTTTACATTAATAGTACTTGTATAACGTTGTTAGGTAATTTTACATGTCTAGAAATTAAGAATCAACAGAACTAAAGAAACCATTGTTGATTGTTAGAAGCTGATTATATATATATATATATATATATGTAGGTTTCAACACCCAAAGATACTTGAAGGTTATATTATATATCTAGCTCTGCTGTAGATATATATAGAGTGACCTTCTTTTCCTTTCAAGAAATGGGAAAAGAAAAAGGAAAAATATCGCCAAAGGGTACGTACGTTAAGGTTGTAGTAGAAATATAGAAGAAGCTTAGGAGGTGTGGCAGAAGATGCAGAGTTGTGTAACCATCTTTATAGCCGAAGCTAAGCGATAGAGCCAGTAAAGAGAGAGGTCTTGACTTGGACTCTTCAAGGTTGTTAGAAATTAGCCAAGAGTAATTAGTAACTCTCCTCAACCGTCCCTATCCTTCCCATAATCACACAAGTGTCAAGCTTGTGAATTAAAAAGCCAGATGTAATTGTTACGCATTTATGTAGGTTTTGCGTTTGGACTTTGGACACGTAAACTAAAACCTAACCATGATTTGAGCTTTGAACAACCTTCATAAATTAAGATTCTGTTGATTGAGTGAGATTTACTTCCTCATAAAATTTAATGTCGAGTTAGTGAAAAAAAGGAATTGATTAGAAATTAACTTAATTTTATAACAATAATTTAAAATTAGTATTAAAGTACTTTAATTTGTTATACATTAATAAAATCTTCTAATAATATGATAATCCCAGCAAAAAACATCTATATATAACGATATAAAGCTGATTATTTAATAAATTAAAATTTTAAAAATTAGTAAAACCAATCCAATGGCTTTAATTAATTGCTAATAAAAGGCATGACCTAAATGAGTACTGCCACACTTGTGATTTGTCTTAGTCGACCTAGCTAGGTTTAGTCTCTGATCAAATGTTGAGTAATTGCTAATTAATAAAAGGCATGACCTGCTAACTAAATCAGTACTACTACACTTGTGATTTGTCATACTCGACCTAGCTAGGTTTAGTCTCTGATCCTAATCTAGGCACAACTTAGCTGTTCCGTTTCCTGCTTGACCAAATCAGTCCTGCAAAATAATTAAACAAATCTCATAAGTCAGAGAACAAATCAGTAACAATAAAAGATGTGTGAGAGAGTAGACTGAGCCAATAAGTTTCCAGCCGAATCAAGTACATGCATGCAATTTTCAACCTTATGTTATAGCTCCATATGTTACAATGTTACAACCATTAACCAGAGCATTGAGTTATTAAATGCCGGCACAAGCAGTTGCAGAGGAAAGTGACGGGGCACTTGGAGATCGCAACGTAATTCCAGCTATCGCAAAGTTGTATATCAATAAATTCTTTTAATATTATCAGCTTAACATCACATCAGCAAACAATGCATTGTTCAACCTGTGTGTTACTTTTATGGTTATAACACAACCAACCAGAACATGGATCACAAAACTTATATTAAGAGCCTATAAATGCCAACAACAAGCAGTTGCAGAGGAAAGTGATGGGCAGGGAAATGCAGCACTCAGACTATGGTCGCTTTGGCATATATATTGATGTGGAGGTTCTGTTAGATCGAGCTATGGATTTCAATTCCTATCGAACATGAACTATTAGCTCCAACTTTTACGGTTCTCTTTTTTCATGTATATATTATCGGCAGAAACTACGTACTGAGTCTGAAGCAAGATTCTTCAACCTGCATGAAAAAAGTGACAAACATTGTAATTAAAGCACGAAAGCTACTCTTGATGTTGCAATATATATACAAGAAAGTTGCCGGGCTACCCTTATGTATTTATATTTTGTTTTGGTATGAATAGTTGTGGTTCAAAACTGCAAGTGGAATAGATTCATCAAAATGAACAGCTTCACTAATTTTCCAGCTACACCAATTCATAGTTTCTTTTTATAATGTTAAAGATATGAATAACCATGATTTCTAAATAAATTACATAATATATACTGACTTTGTAGTATATCTTTTTTTTCCTGAATAAACTAACGTTTGAATGTATCTTTTAAAAAATTGATGAAATGTCATAATTAATATGACATGCTATTAATAAATTATTCAATCTTGAATTTTATTTAAATAACATCCTTAGATATTTAATGAGCTTACAACGTAATAAAGTAAAACATTGTGAAAATAATCAATCATATATTTTCACATTTCATAGTTAGTGTCTGTTTGGATAGGCTTATATCAGTAAAACTTTTCTAAAAGAACTTTTTTAAGAAGTCAGTTGACTGTTTGACTGTTATTTAAAAAAAACTTTTTCTAAAAGAGCTTCATACAATAGACTATTTGGCAACATAAAAAAAATACTTTTAATTTTAACTATATTTTTTTGTAGTAAAAATTATTTATGCATATAAATATTATTTAAAATCGTCGTCGTCGTCATCATCATCATTGCACCCAGTTTGAAATCCGGCAGTGAAGCAGAGTCTAGGAAGGTCAATAATATGTAACCTTACTCATAAATAGTAGAGAGACTGTTTTCGGTAAACCCATATGTAAAAGTGACATGAAAAAAAATGATGCAGGACACTGAAAAAAATTGTTTACAACAATTAAAAAAGATTAAAGGTAATCAAATATTAAATAGGAATAATAATAAGAATAATAATAAATAAGAACAATAGTAAAAGTAATAATAATAGAAATAATAGAAATACAAAATTAATAAATAAATAGCCAACTGACTTGAAAAGGCCAGCTATAAACTAACACCAAAATCAGGACCAAAAATAAATACTAATAACACTACCAAAACCAATGCTCAAAGCAAGTAACTAAAATAAAAATAAAGTAAAAAGAAAATCCTATACTAAATAACAAGAAATAGCCTCGAACTGGAAAAGGAGAAGCTCAAGAAAACAGTGGAATAAATAAAAGATAAATAGGAGTACGAAACTAATGTTACCATATGGTTAAAAATTAGTAATATTAACAAAAGGAAGAGATACTGTAATAAAAGGCAATATCAGAAAGAGAGAGGTCAATATAAATGGAAGGTGAGATTTTAAAGGAGGATGCGTTACCCAGTATGAAAAGAGAAGTAATGAACTTAGCATAAAACATTAGGCTAAAATGCGGTACCAACTGATAGCAGCTGAAAAAAAATGACTGACAATAACTAAAGAACAGTACCAGAAAAATCAGGAGGCTCTAGATATGGGCGGAAGCCACTTCAGGAGCTGTTTTCCGTATCTGGCGTTGCTCACAGG
>JAOQMP010000209.1:165378-180468 GCA_027563575.1 Erythroxylum pedicellare | reverse complement strand
GGATTTGAACTTATTCTATATGAACTATATACAGCCTATCTATATCTCAATATAATCTAGATACAACTGTATAGTATCTGTAGAAGAATATTAGTATATCACCAACAAGATATTTCAATGGACTTCATTGACGGCCTTCCCTCCTCCAATAGCAAAACAGTGCTGCTTGTATTAGTTGATCGTTTCTCAAAGTATGCCCACTTCTTGCCACTCTCTCATCCTTATTTAGTTGTTTCTGTTGCTTGTCTTTTCTTTGACCAGGTTTTTAAGTTGCATGGATTGCCCGAATCCATTGTCAGTGACAAGGACACCACTTTCACTAGCTCCTTTTGGTCTGAATTGCTCCGGTTGAGTGGCTGTAAACTCTCTTCAGCTCTGCTTATCATTCCCAGACCGATGGGCAATCTGAGTCGGTTAATAGAGTGTTGGATAAGTATCTTCGTTATTTTACCAGTGACCACCCACGTTGCTTGACTGATTGGGTAGCATGGGCTGAATGTTGCTATAACACTAGCTTCCACTCTTCTCTGAAAGCAACTCCCTTCGAATTTGTGTATGGCAGACCTCCAACTCACCTTCTATCATACTGTTTTAGTCTTGCGAAGGTTGCAGCAGTAGATATTGAGTTGCAAACACGTCATCAGTTTCTGGCAGACTTGCGAGAACGCCTTTTACAAGCTCAAAATACCATGAAAATTACCTATGATTTCCACCATCGTGACATTCATTTTGAAGTTGGTGACAGGGTCCTGCTTAAGCTTCACCCTTATCGACAGTTATCTTTAACTTCCAAAAGCAACAGAAAATTATCTCCTCGCTTTTGTGGGCCCTTCTCTATTGCTGAAAAAGTTGGGACAGTTAGCAACCGCCTCACCCTTCCACCAGAAGCCAAAATTCATCCTGTATTCCATATTTCCCATCTGAAGAAATTCTACTGATCACCTACCACAGTACCTCAACTTCCATCTGTTTACAAAGGTGCTGTTCAGCCCACTCTTAGAGCAGTCTTGGAATCGTGCACCTTCTCTGGAATTCCGCACGTTCTCATTCATTGAGAAGGTCTCTCGCCTGCTGATGCTTCTTGGGTACTGATTTCCACTATATTTTCAGCGTCATCCCTCTCTTGCGCTTGAGGTCAAGCGCATTCCCGATGGGCCGAGTAATGTTGTGGGTCAAGAGCAGCAGGATTCTGCTAACCAAGTTTACCAAAGATTCACACATGGCAAATTCAAACGTAGACAACGGAAGGAGTCGATAAGTTATTTGAATATTCAAATGTGGGGAAAGGAAGGAGTAGATAAGTTATTTGAATAAGATATCAGAATATTAGGAGTTTGTTTTATTCTGATAATTTGATTTATTTTTGTGTTGAGATTTTTATTGCTGAAAAGTAGGGATTGTTAAGGGCTGTAAGCTAGTTTAAATACAGCTCTTTAGAGCATGAATAACAAGCAGAATTTTTGTTGACTCATTGTTAGTTCCAGAGGTCGAAGAGTTCTCTCTTAACGAGCTCTTATTCCCTCATTCAGGATAGGTCATAAAGGGAGGAAGTCTTTCAAACATAACCTATCTGATATTCAGCTACAAGGTCCCATAACCAGCTGTTGGTCTAGGGCCTGTAACATTATTCAACATTATTCGTTAACCATATTTCATCTATCTTGGAAAGTTGATCAACCTGATTATTCTAGAATCATTTTCTTTTTGTCAATATGTACTACTTTTTGCATATTTGTCTTCCTCCTCTTACTGATTTAGCAGTTATTCCTAGTTAAAATTTCATATTGCTCCTGCTCTGACTTATTGTTCTAAGGTCCCTTCACATGGCAGGCAGTTGATGATCGAACTATTGGCCACAATCCTGAAAGGTTGAGCTTATTGAAAGGTGGAGTAGTTTATAGCAATGCAGTTGTGTAAGTAGCCTTTCTGGCTTTTTAATACAGTGTGATATGTTAATGGTTTAATATATGACTTATTTTTGCCTGTAGCTGGACCTCACATACTTCCACTGAGATGAATATGTTCTGGGGGTAAAACATGATATATTGTCCTCGGAAAATGGATATTAAACTTGGAATAAACAGTTCAAGAAATCATTTAAGGCTTATTTATTGTATGAAGGACAGTTATGAGTATGGATTGTTGATTTGATGCAGGCGGTCAAGGGAAAAAGGAAATTTGTGTTACTAATAGAAATATGTATTGTATTTCCCTTTACTGGCTCTTTGCAGTGTATATTAGGAATGATGAACTCGTCCTTTTCATTATTGATTCTCAATCTGGATATAGATGAAACTTTGTTTTAAAGGACTTTTCTTTACCATTGCTGGTAATCAACTGAGATCATAACTAACTATTCATATTTCCCAGTATAATGCTTCTGGATGTAGGTGAAACCTTGTTTTACAGGACAATACATTGTCAATCTTCCGTATGTGAATCAATACTAAGAATGTAATAATCTATTATGCATATTTTTGTTACAAATGAATTGATCTGCTTACATTTTTCAGTACAGTCTCTCCAACATATCTGAAGGAGACTCTTTGCTCCGGATGGTTGGCAAGCACTTTGATAACACATCGAGATAAGTATGTTTGGATCCTTTTCCATTTTATTCATTTACTTACCTGTAATCTATTCCTTTGTTCAATTCAATCAATCTTAGTAGAAGATTCCATTAAGTTTATTATGCGAAGCCATAATACATTATTGTGTTTCAGAATCTATTCCGTGCTTCAAGTCTAATCACCTATTAGTAATAGACACTCATTGTGCATCTTTAAACATAGACTATCTAATTCTACAGGTACTTTGGTATATTAAATGGAATAGATACTGCAATGTGGAACCCTGCTACCGATGTTTTCTTGCCTGCTAACTTCAGGGGTAATGTCACTATTTTTTTTTCCTTATTTGTTGTAAAACGCTGTTAATCTCTTCAAACAACAATTATATTAATGCTTCTACTTTTGGCTCTTCAACAAAATTCCTTGGGTGCAGTGCTCCTTTATTGCTTTTTTTGTGTCATTAACTGTTTTGTCTATTTATGCAAGTTGTGATCTTTTAAGTCATTACAATGGTTTGGTTCCTAGGTCTACTTCTTGCTAATCTATTTTTGCTTCACGTAGCTCAAAATATGGAGGGCAAGAAGGTCTGCAAATACTATGTGCAGAGAGGGCTTGGTTTAGCCTCTGAAAGCATTGAAGCGGGTAACCATATGTCAGATGTGACATTGAGGGTTCCCTTGGTTGTATGCATCACGAGACTGGTCCATCAAAAGGGTCTTCACTTGATAACTCACGCTATTAAGCATGTTGCAGAACTCGTATGTGAACTCTCCTATTATCGAGTAAAATGTTGACATATAATTGCTTTCCATCTCAGTTTTCTTCTTCATGGCCCCTCTTGCTAATAAAGATTCAACGACTAACTGTTATTTCACCGAGCTGATATAATTAGTCAGATCATCCAATTTAGTATTCATGTAGAACATTAGAACATTGAGAAGTTATGAACTAGATAGCTGTTAAAACATCATTTAAGAGCCAATTGAAGTTGTCCCTATTCTTTCACTTGAATATCTCATTATCACCCCTTTTCTTTGAGGCCATGTCATGAAAATAATTTTTCTATGTATTTGATGGCATAAAAAGCTTTGGAGCTTACTAATGTTCGTACCTTGAGGTAATAGTGTTGAATCAATGCTTGTGATGAACTACATAAAATGATAATGGTTAAATATAAGCTCAGGTAGCCCTCTTGCATTATTCTATTTTGTTGATTTTCGTGTACATTTTCCACTGATGAAGCCAATTCTGTGATGGCTTCTACTTGTCATTTCAACTAATTTCGTGCACCAAATGTAGTAATTTTTTCCCCATTTCTATCTTTAATTCATATGCTCTTTGTGAAAATATCTCAAGCTCGATGCATTGTTCTTTATTTGCAGTTTCTCAATTGGTATATGTGTATATATGTATATATGTAGGGCGGACAGATGGTTGTCCTTGGGAAAGCTTCAGATGTACGTGTAGAAGGAGAATTCAAGCATCTTGCTGATACGGTAAGGCATTTATGGATATTCTCTTTTATATCTTTACATACTTTTGAGTCTGCTGTCTTTTTTGAACTCCATATGTGATGTTAACAAGACTGTCAGTGATAATAGGCACCTTCTGTGTGGTTTAACATGTGGAATGTTCCTTCTGCTTTGTCTATTTTCTCTTTATTGCTCTTAATATTTTCTTGTCTACCTTATTCTTAAATCTGCTATAGAATCATTATGAACAGTCTGCTGTAAGCTAACATGCACCTGTGCATATGGCTATATTTTGCAGCATAATCAAGGTCCCAACATTCGTATCCTATTGTTGTATAGGTAAATCATCTTGATAGAACTGCAACTGCTTTCATAATTCCAGAATCTTTTTAACTTCTTTATGTTTTTTATTTTCTTTTCTTCTAATTGTGTGTACCTCTGGTCTGTAAGGAGACTTCTAAAGCATATATGACAAAATCTAGAGCAATTTTTTAGTCCATAAGCTGATACAAGTTTGTCTTAATTTTGGCTTATTTTCCATTCAGCGAGGAGTTATCCCATATGCTTTATGCTGCAGCAGACATCGTGCTAGTTCCTTCCATATACGAACCTTGTGGACTTTCCCAAATGATTGGCATGCGATATGGTGCAGTATGTACAATGAAACTTTGTAATTGAATTGCTATGATGATTTACTCTTCAGCTTACCTTATCTTCTTGATGGTCGGGACTGTTGAATTAATGAGACTGTTTTTGAAGTCTAACGTTCAGATGCTTCTTACTTGTGAATGCGTCAGTGTAGCTACAAAGTGGCCTAAGATTCCTCACCTGCAACTGTTTGAACAATATAAATTGCTGACTTGATATCATTGCTACGTTTCCACTTAGGTCTATGATTTGAATACTCTAGATGAGTTCAATGTATTGCTGAAACAAGGAGGTGATCTCATTTAAGACATGGTGATTGTTTCAGGTTCCAGTTGTTAGAAAGACCGGTGGCCTTGCAGACACAGTCTTTGACTTGGATGACCAGTCAAACCAAAACATGGCTAATGGGTAACATGGTTTTAAATTTTCTGTGTAGTTTATATCATAAAAAGTTGACGTAGCAGATTTGGCCTGCCTTATCTTTTGGAGCTGTTTCATGACATGATGAACCAATGTCATTTTTCTTAGAAGTTAAGATGGACCTCAATAGTAAATATCTAATATTAGTTGAATTTGGTCAGGTTTGTTTTCGAAGGAATTGATGAAGGATCTTTGAATTTGGCACTTGACCGTGCATTTGCTTACTATAGAGACAGTAAGTTCAGCAATTGATTACCATTTGCATTAACTGAACCATAGCTGCTAACTGAAGATGTTAGCTTGACAGCTTTTCACTTTTATTCTTAATATTCTTAAGCAGAACCAAGGGAGTGGAATGACATTGTGCGAAAGGTTCTTGATATCGACAATAGTTGGCACAACATGGCCGAGAAATACATAGAGGTATACAACTCAGTTAAAGTGAGGGCATAGAGGTGCAAGCAACGGTTACCGTATCCATGGAATGGAAACTTTGTTTGTGCTCAACATGAGCTTGGCACCACAGCACAGATGCAATTGGAACATGAAGGACTGAAGAGTTGAATAAGTGCTGCTCCTGCTAAAAATTAAGCATGATGTCTTGAAAAGAACCATTATCCTTGTGGTGCTTTCTAGTAAAGTTTTTCATTGTATTCCATTCTATTGGAAATGAAAACTGTTATCTAGCAACTTGTTTGTACGAAGTAATACTCACTTTCCTGAGAATGTATCAGGCTTGCTGCCCTCATATACTGGAGCTTGTAACCTTCTGTTGTTTCTGTTCCATGTCAAGTGTGAACTCATTTTACAAGTTTTAGCTGAGTTTGTAAATCAAAATCGTCTTCTATTGCAATAGTATTTGTTCCATTACTTTTGTTGGGATGATGGGACTCAATTCTTAATCTTTCTTTTTCACTATTCTTGTCTGTGGCCAGTCTTGGACCATTTACGTCTGATGTAATGGTGGTGCAAAATGTATGCATGGCTTGAACACCATTAAAGCCAAATTGGTGCCTAGGCACTCACTCAAAACCAAAGTCAGAAATAAAACAAAGTGAAAGGTGGGTAAAAGTCAGAAATAGGCTTTGAGAACAGAATATAGGAAAGCAGCTATCTTTTTACTTCACGCAAAGTGCCAGTTGAAAGCATGCGATGGGCAGCAGAAGAAGGGTGCTGTTGCTGTTAAAACCGTTCGACATTTACCCTTTTCCCCCTTCTACTACCTCCCTCTCGCGCTTCTCTCCACATGCAAATCCTAATCCTCGGGTAAACCAATTTCCTTTGCCTATATCTCTCTGTATATGTTAAGCTTGTTAACGTTTGTAACGTGTTCGACAAAATGTGGCGCTTGGGTATCTTCCGTTACATTCTCTTTATATTCTTTACTTGGTATTGTTGGATTAACGGAGTAGTAGCTTTCTTCTTGTTACTGTTATGTTTACGCCATCTGGGCTTAAGGAGTACACTTACTCTCTTCTGGCGGAGGTATTTGTTTTTGCAGATCTTTAATTACTTAGAAAACAGGCGCAAGGTTCACAAGGATGCCGTTAGCTTTTGTCAGAATATTTTGCGCCAGAAATGTGTAGATTGGCAACCCATGTTTCGCACTCACTTATCCCAACCCATTCGTGATTTTGATTTTGTCATCACTGTTGGCGGTGATGGCACTCTTCTGCAAGCTAGTCATTTCATTGATGACTCTATTCCAGTTCTGGGTGTGAACTCAGATCCAACAAAAGTTGAAGAGGTTGGTTGAATAGAAAGATTCAGACCTGCACTTTCCACGTGCATCCTAAATATATGGATTCTGATCTATCATTCAGTTCACTGCGTTGCTCTTTGATTTTGTAGGTAGAAGAATTCAGGAATGGTTTTGATGCTACCAGGAGCACGGGGTATTTATGTGCAGCAACTGTCGAAAACTTCGACCAAGTAAGACTTGTCTGATTTATGATTTATCATACATAATTTATTCAATCATTGGGATCACCTTCTCTAAACATAATTTATCACATCAATTGGTAACCTACTACTTTGAACAATTGAAGTTATGGCTTGGAAACAAGGAATGTTTCACTTAAAACCAATTTTCTCGTTAGAACTTTTTGTGCTAATTATTATTCGTTCAATTTGGTTCTTGATAACCTTCATCGTTGCCTTTTATCCATCTGTTCATTCTACTGGCCTCTCCTTTCCACAAGCTCTTACCTGTTGTATGCACTGATGGTTAGGAAGTACCAACTTGTTCTGTAGTAGTGAAACTTTCCGACGAGAATTATTTGAGTGATGGACACATCTTTCAGGTACTTGATGATATGTTAGAGGATCAGAAAACCCCTTCTAGATTATCAAGAATGTCACTGACTGTGAATTCACGACTTTTGTCTACTTGTGCTCTCAATGATTTATTGATTGCACATCCATGTCCTGCAACAGTTTCCCGGTTCTCTTTCAAGTAAGTAAGTAATCCATTACGTTGGTGTTTTGTAACAGCATCTTTTTATTACTTGTTCTGAATATTTAAAGTGCTTGCCATCAGACTTTTGAAAAATAGTGAATCCTGCACTCCCTTAATAAGTTGCCGGTCAAGTGGTCTCAGAGTTTCAAGTGCTGCTGGTTCAACAGCTGCAATGCTTTCTGCAGGTGGATTCGCAATGCCGATACTGTCAGAGGACCTCCAATATATGGTTAGAGAGCCCATATCTTCAGGATCTGTCATCTCTGGCCTAATGCATGGATTGGTGAAATCAGATCAGTATATGGAGGTGTCATGGTTTTCTGAGAGGGGTAAAGTATACATTGATGGTTCTCATGTAGTCCATTCAGTTGGATACGGGGACACAATTAGAATGTCTTCCAAGGCCCCGGTGTTGAAAGTTTTCTTGCCCCGTCATTTATTGTCATAGTGCACGTCAGACCATTCTGAGGAGTGTAAATATCGGAAATAGGATGAATGGAAGTACTTACTTGGCTACTGGAGTTCCATGTAGGCACCCTAGCAAGCAAGTTTTTATCTCAAATGTTAGTTAACCAGTTATTGTTCATCCAAATGCTTCCTGCACAATTCGTTATAAATTGAGTGATACAAATCCATTACTCATTTACGTGTTGATTTCTTTTCATATAAAAGGAAGATGCTGTTCAATTAGTTTGTTTGAAAGAGAGACAAAAAGCTGAAGTCAACTTTAAACTGTCCAGGATTACAGGCCAAAATGTGAAGTACAGATGACTTTAAACAGCAGCATTCATATCCTTCATTGATAAGAAAAAAAATTGCAGCTTGCATAGCCTTATTTAGGCCTATTGATATTGAAAGCTGCCTATGATCTCAAAGCAAGATTGATTGAAGAGAAATGCTCAAGGTAACAAACACTCTTATCAACTCTTCTATCGGTCCTTGCAAATCATGAATGCATACTATTTTGACATGCTTGTTTGCCACTGATCCTTCGCAACTCTAGTGCCATTGTTATAAAGAACTCAGTTAGTTGTACAAGTATTCCTATTCTTTTGTTTCTTTGCTGTTCCTTTTCCTTTTCCTCTGTTATATTCTGCTCACCTTTAGTCAACTCAGCTCTCCCAAATTCTGGTTCTGGAATTGTATTTAGTGGTACTGAATTTTTCATGGTTTGTGGTTCAAGCATTACAATCCCTTCAGCGCTCACAAAAATCTTAGATTCAAAGAAAATTGACAAAATGTTCTTAAAAGGGACAGGTTCTTTCCTTTCATCCCTTATTAATCACAAGTACATCAAAGTATTTTGAAAATTCCACCTCCATGTATAATTTTAATTACCTCTTTCCTAAACCGTAATACAATTTTATGCTAACGCAATTCGACACAACCTAACAATATAGATTTCTTTTTTCCCTTAAACTATACTTCAACAAATAATAACAACAATAACAACGTAACAAATATAAGAAAAAGGGACAAAAAAAGAGCTGATTTTTCTACGCCTCCCTCCTATGGTAAGGGAAAATAAAAATAATGGTTGGCAATGCAAATATAAATACATATAGTGCTCCAATTGAAATCCTTATGAATTTTGGTAAATTTACTTTCTTAGTGACGCTTCATTTCTCTAAAAATGTTGGCCACCCTCGGAGATAATCTTGGTAGGAATTTAAACAACTGTAAAAACACCAATCAAATAAATCATTAGCTTTTTCAACTAAACAAATATAATAGACAATCAATCATCAAATGCTATGCTAACAAAACCCCTTAAAAATTCCAAAACTATGTTTTATGTATAACTCCGCAGCATTTCAGCAATCTTATGATATTACAGCATCATTCTATTCCTATAACAAGGATGTCAAGGCATTAATACTACGCTACTCGTTTGATTCTGTTCTTCCTCTTCACCTTGTCCCTAAGCTCACTATTTGCTTCCTCTACTCCAGCTGCACCTCACCTGATGATGGGACTCAGCAATGTTTTGATCTCTAGTAGCATTACAGACTTCACTGCAGAAGCCCTCTGCTAAGTTAAGTGGTTAATAATGTATGACCCAAATTTGGAATTTTTTTTTAGTTTTGTTCCAATTCTCACAATTATAGGGTTTCAGGATAGTTCAAACTGCTCAAAAGGGTTCCTTTTTTTAACATTGTCGATCTGTGATCACAATACATCATGGTTTTCCTAGGTTGGTTCAACTTTTTGGATTCTATTCCAGTTGAAGTCCCTTCCAAAGGTACGTGTTCAAAGGTTCAACCCCAAAGGTCAACTAGTATTTATTTGAATTCTAATCCATGTTTTTCAATAATCAGAAGAATAGAACATCTGCTGAGAAGTGAATTTTGCTGTGACCAATTTAAGCCATTTCTTTGATAAGCAACATGTGACAAAAAATGTTAGGAAAATCAAGAAAAAGTGAATAGCATACCCAAAGCTTCACACATGCATCGATGATTACTGGAACCAAGCATATAAAAATGGTAATAGCAGACTGATCAACTTCAAGACCATAGTGCTCAACCACAATCTCCAACAAAGTTTGCCAGCCAGATTCAGAATGATAGCTGCACGCATGCATACTCGCAATGAATGAACAAGGTTCTCTAGCAAACAAGACTACTGCTTAAAATGCCATAAAAAGCATGATAAAGTGAATTCTCCTTCCATCCTACAGATCTTCTGTGAGAGATCAACAAGTTTGAGCAAAAGAAATAGTAGCTGAGATATTATGATGAAAAATGCCCCAGAATTCAGATCTCTTAAATTGGATATACACTGATATCTCCTCAGTTAAGGCAAAGAACCATTGAACAAATATGCAAAATAGATAAATGAATAGATGGCATATGATTACGAGAGTACTTTTAAAATAGCAGTAGATGTTACCCTAAAAAAATGTCTGTCGTAAGTATAATTAGAAATGCCTTCCCAGTATCAGTGATGTTGTTTATTAGTTTATACCCGGTAAATTTCAGCAGAGCTACCTGCAAGAGTAAGAAATGAAAGTCATGAAGCCAGCAAAAATATTGAAAAGAGATACAGAAATCAGGGTTCAATTGCAAATTTAGAACACAATTCTGTCAGAAGTAACATAACAAATTTAGCATGCAAAATTTGAAGAATGCACAAAGGATTCTTTTTTCTTTTCTTTTTTTCGGAAATTCGAACGTGCAAACGATTTCCAAGCAGCAAAACATTTCTTTTCAATAACTTGAACATATGTGGTTCGTTTCTAAGCCCTGAGAATGAGGATAGGCTTAGCCTACAAAACGAGTAGAAGTGATCCTCCATTTATTTATCCTTACTCAAATCAAGCGCAAAAATAATTTAGTAGATAAGAGAAACATGTTTATTTATTCAGTACTACGATGAATGCATGTGTTGAAGCATATGAAATATACGAGGTACAAAAAGGAAAACTATATAAGCCCAAAATAACAACAAAAGTTTCCGCTGAAATTACCATGATACTACAATTTCTTAACAACAAGTGGCAAAGGATGCAAAGGATCATGCTCATATAAAGCATCTAAAACTATCACAAAAGCACTGCAAGAATAAATTGACTTGGAACTCACTTTACTCTGATTGAAGCACAAAAGAAGGAACAATGAGATCCCAAACACCATATCCGACCATATGTTGGCAAATGCTCTACGATTTTCCAACCTCCACTCATCACGTAAGTCTAACCTGTTTAGGAAGAAACCATCAGATGGCAAAAGAGTTACATCCACCTCATATACATATTAAGGGACACAGCAGCAAAAGCTTTCTTGAAGTTATTTGAACTCAAATTACATAGTTTTAAAACCAGTCTAGTTACTTATTGAACTCAAAATGAAGAATAACAATGGTTAGTTTCTTGATAAATCGTAAAACTCTTGGATTCAATTGTCTTAACTAGAGACCTTTGCTTCAATTGTCCCAGCCATGAACCAATGAGCATCCCAATCATAAAATTTGCTAATTTAATTGAAGTGGGAATCCTCACTTGGTCTGTAGCAAGACTCGTGAGGGTCCAGCTTGTATAAGAAGCAGCTTTAGAGTTGAATAGTCAAAAGTAAAGAGAATCATACAAATAGATTTTCAAGTATGGTGGTGATTCTAGAGAGATTGTGGCATTAAAATTCCTAGAGAGTCACACACGTCGAAGGAATGAACACTACTTCCAATTCTTCAATGCAGCAATACATCTTATTTGCTATGTGGATGGATAATAAGATCATATCTCATGATTCTATTGCAATCTTAGCAAAAAAAGCAAATTATCTTACTTTAGATAGCATGCATAAAAAGGGGCCAGCCAAAGGAGTACAAACAATATTGTATTCTTACGCTTTATGCCGTAATTCCCACCAAACCTCCTCATCAGAAAGGGGAGGGGATTTGCCAATCTCCATCTCAAGCTGTAATCTGGCTTTCTCTAGTTTCAATTCCTTAACCATTTCAAGCTTTTGAGTTTTTCTCACATCAAGCATCTGTGCTGCAAGAGGTACAGTCTTGACATATCTGTTCAAGAAAAAGATCCATGCAGACTTGGAGTTAATCAAAATGCAGAACTCTAAGTGAACCTTGAGGTGAAATTTACTAATCCTTGAGTCAAACTCACTATGAAATAATCATAAGTAAAAGTTTTCCTAAGCTAAAAGACTACAGCTGTACACTTCATGTATATCCAACAAATTGCATAGCCTGAAATCTCAAATTCAATAGTAATTATGACGGCATGAGTTTCACTGGATAAACATTGCATGCGTCAAAGTGCTCAAAGTTAAAACAAATCGTTAATCTCAATCTAGACGCAAACTGCTATGGACGGAGCACGCCCCAAAGTTGCAATTTCAATAAAATTACAAATTTTTCTTTTGTTATATGATTATGTAAGGTAATAAAGGGATACTGATCATAGTTTCCGTTTGATTTTTCAATAGGTAAAAAAAAAAAAGTTATATGATTGACTTAGACACTAAAACGCCATACTACATGCTCCAAACCATTACCTGTCTAAGAAAGGCATGAGAACATAGTCGTGAACTGCAAAGTCCAAGGCCCAGGGTATGATTATCAGTAATGCCAAAAACTTAGCCTGTATCATGGGTGAATATTAAGGTATTAAAATAAAGCAACATCCATGACACTAACTGAAACTTTTCTAGCTCTTTGAAAAGTGCACTGAAGATTCTTATTAAGAAATTATTTCGATTACTGTATGCATAAAACTTCTTAAGGATAGTTAAATCCAGCAGGACAGGCCCTATAAGTTGTAGCAGCAAATTTTCCTCATTCATAACTGTTAAAAGTTCATCAAAGGGGATATTATTCTATTATTCTCAACGAGAAACTCAAAGAAAAGTGAAGAAATCAGCAGAAGAAATGTGAAATTCTCCAGTTAATCAACTAATTCATCAAAGCATTTCATCACGGGGCTCCAGGCTGCCAATAAAGTAACTTGGGTTCTTTATAAGCTAGAGATTTATAACCAAGCAACCGTTATGGAACTACAATTTCACACCTTATAGGTGTTAATTTTGCTCAAATTGGGTACTGCGATTGACTTATGCTTAACCCTAACGCAAATTAGTAGAAAGAATCCAGTGTTATTGCTCAGATCATGGCATGGATGCGCACGTTTTAGTGTTTGTGCAATGGCAGTGTGCACTTCTGCGATTATCAGCTTCATAAGTTGGGACGCTAGATTAGACTTGGAAGAGATGCTCTAAACTGTCAACCCAACCCTAGACTTGGATACAAACATTCGTTAAAGACAGCAGGAGAAGTCACCTGCACGTTGCTAAATTTAAGCTTTAAGGAGTACTTGGTGGAATTCACTAACCGAATTAACGGAAGCATATCGGAAGACACGATCTTCATAAAGCAAATCATCCTCTTCCCTGCCAAGAACGAAATCTCTAACAGAATCAACAAAACCTTTGTCGGGTACAAGGTCAGAGGGATCGTCCTCAACTGACCCCCCAACCCCGCCATTGTCATTCAGCTCTGGAGTCCACCAAGAACCGTTGACATTGTCACTAGCGGTGCCATTATCGTCTAAAATCCAATCTTCCCACCTCCTACTCTCCTCGTTCAACATCTCTTCTTGTGCTTCCCTCAATTCGACAATGGCCTCTGCTCTCCTCTTCCACGCCTCGAACTTCTTTTCTTCCGGCAACTCCTCATCATCAACTTGGTCCTCAATCATATCCTCATCCTTCAAGCCAAGCCAATTCCCATCATCGTCAAAAAAGAATCTTTGCCACCAGCTTCTGCTTCTCTTAGAATGGTTACTGTGCTTCTTCTTAGCATTTGGAACAAACCCAGAAGAACCCAGTTTGTTATTTCTAAAAGGGAGTGAAAAGTTGGAAGAAATATGGGAAGAGAGGGGTTTGAAAGGAGGGCAGCGATTAACAAAGATAAGGTTGTGGCATAAGACCATAGAAGTGGTCATTAAGAAGCCAACATTTTCTAGCTTCACCAATCAGAAAAGGTGTGAAAAGAAGCAGGAAAAAGGGTGGATTAAGCAAGCATCAAGCTAGAGAAAATGGCCGAGAAAGAGACATAGATTAAAGCAACAAAAGACAGGAAATTAAATAAGGGAAATGGTAGGAGAAGATACGCGTTTGTGCCTGCGTAAGCCCAGACTCTGAACAGATAACATTTCCCTTTCACAGTTTCCCTTGCTTATATAAAGTTGTAGTGCCACTTTATTCTTCCATTCCATTCCATTGTGCCAAAGTTTAATTTTTTTGAAAATAAATAATTTTTCTTATTAAGTATTTTCATTTCTAAATAATTTTGTTTTATTGGAATTGACAAATAAAGCTATTAATTCATGCCAAATCAACCATTCAGTTAAAAATTTGTGGCAGATCCAATTCATACTGCAACCATTGAAGATCCACCCAAACCCCATCACTTTGTCTCTCTCCCTCTCTCTTTTTCTTTCTAATGGTACTCGCAGTTGGCGCTTCCAACATTTCGGCTCCTCTACCGGTCTTCCATACACCTTTCTTCTCTACATCACCCAACACTAATAGTCTCATCTTACTTCATCTTCCACACACTTCTTACTCCTTTCCCAGTTTCCAACAATACCACAGGAAGAGACTCGTTACACCCATCAAAACTAACAGAATATATATATATATGTATGTATATGTTTACGCACCTTTGATCTCTGCGCACTGATTTCTCACAAGCTTTGCAGTGCAGACGTACCTTCAACCCCACTGCCTATTTATATACATGTTTGTGTGCAAATAAACACATAATAAGCATATCATTTGCCAAATATTTGTCTAGTTGGTTATGTTTCACCTAAATGCTAATTGGTGACAATACAGGGTACAGGCTTATAGAGAGCGAGAGAGGCAGGCAGGCAGTTCATATGATTGATCGAGTTGCAGAGATCAAAGAGTGGATGAAACTAAGTGAGGAACACATGAGGGTGTTGTGTTGTATAATTATAGGGATAAAAATAGAAGTAGAAAGGTGATCTGGTTTTTACCACCTTTTT
>JAOQMP010000209.1:110509-131112 GCA_027563575.1 Erythroxylum pedicellare | reverse complement strand
CATTTGAAGTCTGGACAGAATTTGGTAGGAGAGTTGATTGGCCAAAAGCACTATTTGCTGGTGTAGAATGCCTGAAAAAGTAAATCAAACCTTAAGATATCGCAGCTAAATGCATTCTTAGGAACAAGATTTATGAAAACAAAAGTAAAGGATAGAGAAAAAAATGCAAGTATTAGAAAGGAAAAAAAGGAATAAAACACTGCTCGCACCCTCCTTACCCAGCATTTAGTTGCACATTTGATTGACTTAAATTGGAAAATGGAGTAGAGGCACTACTCTGACCAGCAGCTGTGGCTGCATCAGAAGTGCCCACAGGAAATCGTACTGCACCATGAAGAGCAGATTTTGAAGGAGCTACATATGGATTTTGAAGAAGGTTCTCAAACTCAATCAACTTGGAATTGAGTAAATTTCTTTCTCTCTCCACCTACATCAGGGTGCTTTAGCGTATGAAGAGCAGTTTTAATGGATAAGATAAACTATGGCTCCTAAACAGCATACCAAATAACTTGAACTTTAAGCCACACAATGGATCTCTTAAGCAGTTATATCACAAGATGAGTGTATGATCTCTCGTTAAACCATTGTCTAAGAATAATCACAGCAGATGTAAAATCAGTAAAATGTTTTGATTTTCATTTGTAAAATGTACAAGCAAAATCCAGGAAGTTCTATAACATACATCCGTAGCTGAGATTCAACCTGCCATTAAATATTTTAAAGAATATATATGATGGCCTTACTTTTAAGAAGTTGTGATAAATTTGCAAGCAATGGAAAACAAACTTGAGAAAATTTCCAAGCAGTAACATAAGCTGCACTCTGAACACAGAGGGAACACATCAGAGGACATATTCTTACAATTAATGGCAAGCTCAAGCCACGCCTAGCATCATCATATGCTACAGCCCGCAATTCTTCATAGCTAACATCTCCACTTATGTCACAAGGACCACTAAGTACCACAAGGGAAAAGAAAAAAGTAAATCCAATGTATCCTAACAAAATGAAACTTGTTTGAAAATGATGAAGGACGTTCACTAAGAGACATAGTACCAAAACCATATAAGATTTGAATGCTATCAAAGACTAAGATAAGATGACTCAGTTACAAAAAAAGTTAAACAAAGATGCAGTTCACTGTATGATCGAAAATTGAAAATTATGAAGAAAAACTGATAGTGCATCACAAGCATGGTTCAAAAATACATAACAGCCGTTGGTCACATAATAAAATGACATGATAATGACTTACATGGACAACACCAGGAAATAGAAGTAAGCTTCAAAAGCAGTAAAATTTTCACACTAGTAGTTAAGGAAAGCGGTGGTACGACTAATAACATCATACTTTTTCCAATGACTGTAGCATGTAAGCTTCCAAAGTGGTCTCTCATGCTCAAAGTCTTCAAGAATCAAGCGCTTACACGTGTCAGGATCATTGCAGCTTCACACAGTGAGTACGAAATTTTATCAGCTAAAATTCTAGCAAACAAACATAAGAGGTAATGTTTAAGGCTTAATAGAAGATGCAGAGAATGAATTAAACAGTTACTCACTCGTGATGATTAGCTGCCTGTGCCTGCGGCTGATGATCAGGTTGTCCACTATTGGATATGGGGGAGAAACGGCTCCACTTATTCTCAAACGGCTGAGAATCATCCAATTGAAAAACATAGACGCGGTAGTTATTTATCAAAAAACAGAGAGAAAAGAATTTGATAGAAGAAAAAGAGGAGGAAGAACCTTAAATTGGTGAGGTTTACTTCCAATGTCATTGGGGGCTTTGGACTGTGAGTTGTTGCTCTGAACACCAAATCCGAAAGGATTAGCGGGTTTTTGGGGTTGTTGTTGCTGTTGTGCGCCAAATCCAAATGGATTACTGGTGTTGGGTTTTCGATGTTGTTGCTGGGTGCCAAATCCAAAGGGATTAGTATTGTTATTATCGAATTTTTGGCGGGATGGCTGTTGTTGAGAGCCAAATCCAAAAGGGTTAGTATTGGGTTTAGATTGTTCAGGAGTGACATGAAGAAATCTGCATTTCTCACCATACTGACAGCTAAAACGAAGCAAGAAGAAACAACATAAATATATGTACTACAGCTGCTACTACAAAATAACAATAATAATGAAGGAAAAGAGAGGAAAGACCTGCCACGCTGAAAATTTCTGCAGAGCTCTTTCTTGTTCCTGTTGTTGTAATGCATTATTTTGGATTGTGTACTGAGGAATTCGCGCGTCTTGGTTCTGTTTTAGCCAGCGATTAAAGCTTTGGGCCAACTGTTTAAGGGCCTGACGTTGAGATAGGCCTTAGCCTTAGGGTTTAAAAGAGAGAAAAAGAACGAGCAGGGTAAACGCAAAGCAAGCAGAAGACAAGACAGACTCGATGGAAGAAAAAGCAGATGCTAATGCTTGTGATTTTACTGCTATTAGCTTATCAGCAATCAGACTATTCGTTGGTGGTTTGGCGGAGAGCGTGAGTAGCAATGACCTCCACAAGATTTTCTCCTCTTTCGGTTCCATTCGATCGCTTGAGTTTGTAAGAACCAAAGGTCGTAGCTTTGCCTATGTCGATTTCTTACCTTCGTCTCATCTTTCACTCTCCAAGCTCTTCAGCACTGTAAGTGCGCTCTTTACGACTTCCCTTTTGTTTCTTTCTCAGAAATTTTATTGATTTTTGCCATTTGTCTCAAAGTCACCCGGTGGTCTGTTGCAGTATAATGGCTGTGCATGGAAGGGGGGCCGTATCCGCTTAGAAAAGGCTAAAGAACACTATCTAGCCCGCTTGAGACAGGAATGGGATCAACGTGACGATGCTCTTCTTCTAATTCACCCTAAGATTGAATCTTCCCATCATTCCGACTCACACCTCCATTCACCTGACAGCAAACTTAGGATTTATTTCCCCAAACTGAGGAAGGTGTAATCTTTTTCTTGTGCTTCTCTTTCTCACAATTTTCTTTTAAACAAAGAACTGTATCTGCTTTCTCTATTCACTTTTTTGCTTGTGGGCTTGTTCTTAGGGTGAGTACTAAAAATGATGTGCATCAACCCAGCTGAATCATGTTCCCCTTTTGACATGCTATGTTAATCGTTTTCATTCGCATTTTCAGCAGCTTAGACTATTATATTAAGATGGCTTTCATTCTATACTAGATGATATGCACATGACTCGGTTATTATGTCTGTTCTTAACAAGCATATCAATTCTGTTGCTGCGTCTTACTACTATTTTTTACATTAAATGTCGATGTTTATTAGGTCAAAGCAATACCATTCAGCGGAACTGGCAAGCACAAGTACAGTTTCAGACGTGTTGAAGTTCCTTCCCTTCCCACTTACTTCTGTGATTGCGAAGAGCATTCTGGTGCTCCTGATGATACTGGCGTAAAATGCAGTCCTATTCTGGAAGAAAATGGTGCTGGAGTGAGTACGGAAGAATTTGACTTGATGAACTCTGTGATGTACAAGCTCTTTGCAAGAGAAAATGTTTTAAACACTTCAGTCGATGAGGCTGAACCAGCTCAGGAAGAGGAGACTACTATCAGAGCAGTTGATGATGGACAACTTGAAGAAGATGAAGGATATTCTTCTGCAAATGAAGATAACCTCATACTGAATGTCGTGAACCGTAGACAGCAGCCTGTATCGAATGACTGTTTTGCTTTACCGAATGCCCAGGAATCAGGCATTATTAGGCCTAAAGCTTCTGAAGGTAATCCAAGGCATGACTTGCACAAGAAATGGAGATCTAACTTCAAATCTTCTAAGAAGAGGAAATCTATCCACGTTGATCAAGATGCCGCAACTAAATCATCATCTGACATCATTGAGGGCAACGCAAATTTGCAGACTTCTTTAAAAGAATCAGTTGCCAAACAATCAAATCCCAGTCTCTCGTGGTCTCAAGAGTCCTCATGGAACAGTTTTGTTGGTGGTGGGGACAATAGAGAATTTAGTCTCTCAGATGTCTTGCCAAACATTTCTTCCTGCAAGGAAAACGACATAAAATCTCATTATGAACCCAACGCCAATGAAAGTAAGGATATCGAGTTGTTGAGGAGTGAAGAGCATAAAGTGCAATTGAGCAAAACAAGTAAAGTGAAAGAACCTGTTGAAGCTCCTTCGAGCAAATCTAGTTCTGCTTCAAGCAAGTCGGGAAGAGGGTCTGCATGGCTTCAGAAATCCTCATGGACACAATTAGTTGGTGGGGGCAACAACAGGATGTTTAGCATCACACAAATCTTACCATGTGACTCATTTCACGGGCAAGAACCAACAGAACAAGAAATGGAGAAAGTGAGCAAGCCTCCACAAAACAATCATGGTAATAATGTGGAATTGAGAAAAAGCATTTCCACTACAGATGCTAGTGGAGATTTAGAGATTGGAAAGAATGGACAAGGCACTCGAGAAACAAGTCAGGAGGTTGGTGTTGGCAATATGTTTTCTCCTATGGTAATGGATCAAAAGAACAATTCAGCATCAAAGCAAAAAAAGAGTAATGTGGATGCTCCATTTGGTGAAACTTGCTCATTTATGAGGACCGCTACTTCAGTAAAAGAGTGGGTGAATACTAAAGCTGCTCTAAGTGGCACGCGCAAGAGAAAACATGGCGAGAAGTGATTGCATGGAGCACATTACCAAGTCGAGCGTCCCTTTGTTTATTTCAACTTCGAAGGGATGAGGGACCACTGAGCTTAACCGTACTCTGTCTCATTCTAACTTCCTCAGTCTATTTGTTGAACTTGTACTCTGATGTTACGTTTAGAAACAGTGGAAGGAAACCAAGAAAACAATCATTTTTGTACTTCTGTAAAGTGGTTCGTTACTATAATGAATGAAATCTAATCTATTAGGACGTACTTGTACAGTGGACGGACAATGTGATCTACTAGGTGATTCCTGTTTCAACGCATTTACATACTGGTTTGGACAGGTTATTTGTTCTGCTGGAGAATCCATACGAGTGGTTGTTTGGCACATCTTTTGTGTGCAACTCCTTGGATGTGAAAAGAAGAAACTGACGTGGGTCTGAAAGATAGGAGCAAGTATATTCTAGTTTTTTTTATTATATAAAAAAAAAGAATTACCATGAGATTATGAAACTAAAACACTGTGAAGAATGTCGTTATAATTTTTAGTAGTTGCTAGGCAAACACAAAAACAAAGAAGAATGGCACTCCAGCAAGTCACAGTTGGGTTTGGGCACTTCCTTCACGGAACCGTTTATGGGACGTTGCGGAGTCGTTGCGTTTGCTGGGTTCAGTTTCACAGGTTTTTTGATGTGATGAAGGTCGAGAAGAAGAGCTTTCGTGACTTCTCATATCATCTGCCTTCATTATCAGTGGCTGCACCTGCACAGAGTCCAGGTTGGAGATAATAGACGGTGATGATGGCACGTCAGGGATTGGGATCACTTTCTTCTGTTCTTCCATTAACTTTCTCAATAGCTCACCATTCTGCTCTATGCGTAACTGAAGTTCTTTCTGTGACTGTACAGAAAGTATAATGCATCGAGACTTCCTTCCAGACCTCTTTTATATATTTATATAAGATACATACATACATTATCCCTATGATCTTTCTAGATCATCTTCTTTGGTATGCATCTATGGTTGTAGATCTTACCTTAAGCTGCTCATAGAGAAGTTTCTGAACCTCAATTTGCAAGAGCAAAGCATCAGATACTCGCATCTCGCTACTACAAAAAGAAGCTTAAGTTAGTCGAGAAAAGAAAATAAACGATTAAACTACTGGCGTATTACAAGTACCTCTTCCTGTTAAGTGCATGTTGATCTGCCTTCTTTTCGGAGGAAGTCTTTTTGTCTGGACGACAAACAAGTTGACATTATTTAGTGGAGAAGAGTCAGAGAACAAAAATCAACAATGGATTACCTTGTTTCAGCTCTGGTACGTCCTTTGCTAGCCGGTACTTCTGCAATATGTCCCATAAGCAAACAAGGTTCACAACATTAAACAGTAAATCTACTAGCTCCGTCTATACCTATATATACATGTAGAGAAATTAGATACCTGTAAGTGGCTCTTCACATGATAGATGGTTAATCCTTCAACATTCATCAACCCCAGTATACTCTTTGGAGTAGCAACTGTGGTGCTAGGATGTTAGCCTCCGTACAAAACAATAAGAAAGATTGTACAATACAATTAGTAAATCTGGTAGGCTCACTTTCAGGTCCACCAAGCGTATTAACTGCATCCACAAAAAGGTCATGTAGCTCTGTGGTCCATCTTATTCTTTGCTTATTATGCGTAGAAGAAGAAGAAGAATTATTAGTTGCAGACTCGGCAAGTCTATGGCTTGGACGTATAGTGCCAGGGCCATCAGTGTGAGATGTATGATGACGACCTTTGTCGCAATCCAAGTTAATGTTAACTGCTGGTACTGCTTCTTGTTGACGTCCTGCGGCTTTATAAATATTCTACATTTGTACTCGAGGCGTATTCAGGTAATCAGTATCCATCAATCTTTTGCACAAATATTGTCTTTATGCTTAAAAACACGTATAGATTTATCAAAATGTTAACCACAAAATAAAAGCTAGACAGCTGATAAGTGTTTACTTGCAGTGTAGAAAGAAAGAAATGGACAACCAGAGACGTGAGCCGAGAATACGACTTACATTACATGGCGGGTCAGGACTATCATCATGAATAGGAATGTCGAGCTCTCTGGACAGGTATTGTAGTCCTAGCTTCTCCGTCAAGGTCAAGGTCTCCCTGGGACTCTGGATGATCCTGTCACAACTTTCTTCTGGAAGATTGTGAAGAAAATCCAATAAGTTTTCCGTGTCCACGACGTCACGCCCCGAATTCATTTCTCCTCCCAAAATAAATGATGAGTGGGGAGAGTCATAGTTAGCAGCGAGACCTATAGGATGATCAGAAGTTGAAGGAGAGGAGGATACTGAAGGTAATAATAAGATATCCATTAGCTGATGAGGTGGACAGTAGTGTAAGCGCGTTGGAATTTGAGAATTGTAAGTGCAAGGAGCAGAATCAGTAGACATCAGAAGGTCTTCATTTAGGGAGGATAAAGGAGTAGGAAGAGAAGCAGATGGACTTTGATGCATGTACTGGGACAAATATGGAGAAATCTTATTTAAGGAACTGAAAATGAAAGTTTCAGAACTAGATGGAGAACTGGTTAGCACTCTCCCTTGGGGGATTTGGGCCACACCATGAAATTCCATGCTCAATCGATGCTCAGCTCCGCTATGTAATCCTATTCCTTCTGTTGGAAGCCTGGTTAGAGCAGAACTTTTGTATTACACAGAGCAGAGCAATATTGTTTCAGCTTGCTAAATTAACAAGAACCCCTTATGAATGCTTATTTAAAAGCACAAACAATAAAAACAAACATTCTTGGATAATATAAAGGATTCATTGCTAATCTACTTAAATACGTGAGATGCCTTTTAAACTCTTCATCTAGTCTAACTAAACTTCACATTTCATCGTATCCTAGCCCGTGACTTCTGCAGGAGAAAAGCCACCATTGATGCACTGATGACATCTAAAAAATAGGTAGAGAAGAACTCAGATATGTAAAAAGGAGTGCAACAAGGAGATTACTACATATGAGGAAGAGACTAAGCAAATCAGAACACTATTGGACAAGGCATTGAACGTGTCAGGTAAAAGGCACAAGATCCGCTATAGAAGAAAAAAAGTATCAACCTTGCGCCCTTGGAGTTTGAAATGAAATTTTGATAAACCTTCTGGCCTTTGATCACCGAGTTTCTCTACCATCTTCACCTCACCTTGAAATGTAAATGGAAAATCCAATTTTTGTTGGATGTATTAGAATACATTAATATTGACAACCGAAGCTGATCAGAAAAACAGTTTTCTTGTTCCACACGCAATTATGTTTTTCAAAGTTAACTTTATGATTTCTAGGAGATCAGAATAAAATATATGTCAGTATTTGTATGCAGATGCTCATAACTATCGAAAATCTTCCTATAAGAGACAAAAGAAGAGGTATATTTTTAATGTGAATGACGATAATTTTAGAGCAATAAGTTAGACACTATCAAGATCATTCATTATGCCCCTTATCAGACATCTTCTTTCGCTCTGGATCCCTCCTTACTATGCTATGGATAATATGTATCGCTAGCCCTTGGGATTCCACACGTCCTATATATATCTGGAGAGGAGAAAGATGCAATATAAATTATTCATATCACACAGAAATTCAACGTAACTTGGACAAAAGTTTGACAATCCCTAGGTCCGACTGGAATCATGAAACAAATGGCACCAGTTGGTATGTATTGGCTTAGTTCTGCGACATGACATCCCATATACCTGACATACACAACACGGCAAAAGCTGAGGTTGGATTCACCGTTCGCTGTCTCCGTTCAAACACGACAATGATACGCTTGCGTTACTCACCATCACCAAGCAGCAAAGCAAAGACAATAATAATACCTACGATCATGTGCACTTAGGAATCAGTATCGCACTATTGTTTCTTACAAGATTTCATTGATACTTGTACAAATTCATATTTCTTTTATCTTTTTGTTTAAAGAGTAAATCAGCGATTACATACTCATATTAAGTTACAAAGTGGGCCTGATTGTGTATTGGCAATGTTTCATAATGTTTGACAATACCGAATGTGAAGATGTTCAAGCCCGGATTAGGACTAAAAGTAGCGTCCATAGGCGATGAAGAGGACTAAATTCCATGTAGAGGCGAGTCTATAGCCATCGAAATGGCAATTTAAGGCTTATAATGCGACAAAAGGCATACCAAAATGAAATCCCCCCGGCCGCCTATTTATCTTCATCGGAGTTAATTAAGTTTGATACTTTAATAATAGAAATTAAAAACGTCTCGTTAACCTAATTAATTTCTACAGTGTGCAACATGGCAGACCTATCTTCGTTTTTCCTTGGCTTTTATCTGCTTTTCTGCCGCTAGTTTCGTCTGTCTCCAGCTTACACTTTACCTTTTGGTTATCCACGACTCACACATGAATGAAGCACGATTTTAGGGGAATTTTTCTTTGAGTTAGCATTACCATTATTACGACTTCCGATAATATTTGATAATGCAATCTCAAAATCAGAATGTTGACACTAAAAACACAAACAGAGTCTCATCAAGAAGAAACCTCGTAAAATGATTCCGTTGATGATATACTTTTTGGATAACTATCCAGCAAGTGATGATAAATACAATAATAATCTAATTAAAGTTACTCCTTCAAGTAAGATTTCTACATCTTTGCTCCTACCTCTCCTTGAGTTGCTGCTCAAATTGAACAAGTTTTTCTCGGACAGGCTTCAAAAACAGCTTCAAATCCTGACGAACCCGCACCTCATATTGCTCTGACAGGTCCTTATCATCACTAAGCTGGACATCCATCTGCAAAAGGTCAAAAACAAGATGTCTGAGAAGAATGAGAAGAAGTTTTCTGTATCTTACTTGGAATAATACTACCGGTACTTATACAGGAATACATAGATTTAAAATAAGAAAATAATCCCTATAATTATGTTAAATCCCCGTAACTATGATATTTACATTAACTGTATAATCCCTATAATTACGTAAGTGTTATATTCTGTAACACTCCCCCTCAAATTGGAGCATAGATATTAATCATGCCCAACATGTTACAAATATAATTAACCCAATTTCCCGGTAAGAAGTATTTCAATGGTCCTAAATCCTTTGTTTGAAAACAAGTCCCAAGGAATGCCTTCGACCTTGTGATCCCTGCTTTATCACTTCCAATGATCACTATATCATCCACGTATATAACCAATAAAATGCACCCAGAACTAGATGATGCAAAGAACATTGAGTGATCATATGGACTTCTTCGCAAGCCAAACTCAATCATTAGAGTACTAAATCTTCCAAACCAGGCACTAGGAGATTGCTTCAAGCCATACAGAGACTTTCTTAATTTGCATACTTTCCTGACTCCCCCTGAGCAACAAATCCAAGTGGTTGTCCCATGTAAACCACTTAAGAGAAATCCCCATGTAAGAAAGCATTCTTCACTTCAAGTTGGTGAAGTGCCCAATTGTAAGTGGTAGCTAAGGAGATAAACAAGCAGACAAAAGAAAGTTTTGCAACTAGAGAAGAAGTCTCAGAATAATTCACCCCATATGTCTGAGCATATCCTTTAGCAACCAACCAAGCCTTTAATCAAGCAATAGAACGATCAAGACTCATTTTAACAGTGAACACTCATTTACAGCCAATAGCCCGTTTCCTTGAAGGAAGAGGCACAAGATCCCAAGTATAATTATGCTCTAAGGCCATCATTTCTTCCTTCATTACAGCTTGCCAACCATCATGAGCCAGTGCTTCAGCAAGGGACGTTGGGACAGTAACAGAGTCTAAGGAGGCTACAAAAGACTTGGAGGAGGGAGATAAAGCATGATAAGATACAAAAGAAGAAACAGGGTAAGTGCATGCACGTTTACATTTACGAAGAGCAATAGGAAGATAAAAGAGAAATCTGGAGATGACGCAAAATGGGTCAGGTGCATGTCCTGGTCGATGGGAGGTGCCTCAATAGACTGTTGTACACGTCTAGAATAAACCTGACGAATAACAAGTCAAGAGGGAGGAGAAACTATTTGTTTACTGACAGTATAAATAAGAAAATCGTCCACTGAATCGCTAGAGTGCGAAGAAGAAGGCACAGAAGAACCTAAGAAGGGGGTATTCTCGAAAAAGGTAACATCAACAGAGACCAAGTAATGACCCAATGAAGGAGAGTAACAACAATATCCTTTTTGAGCATGAGAATATCCCAGAAAGACACACTTGAGTGATTTGGGATCCAATTTCGAGACCTAAGGTTGCATATCTTGAACAAAGCAAGTACACCAAAAAATTCGAGGAGCAAGAGGAAACAATGTATACGAGGGAAAGAGAAGGGATTATGGAATCTAACCGTCAAGAACAGAAAAAAAACATTCGGTTGATTAGGAAACAGGCATAAGAAACTGCATCGACCCAAAAAACTTTTAGGACCTGCATATAAAACATTAATGCCTGGGCAACTTCTAACAAGCGACGATTCTTTCACTCTGCTCAACCATTTTGTTGAGAGGTAACAATACATGATGACTGATGAATAATACCATGTTGAGAGAGATAAGGTTGAAAAGTATAGGAAACATATTCTTTAGCAGTATCACTTCTCAAAATGCAGTTAGATTTGTTGAATTGAGTCTTAATTTCAGCAAGAAAGGCACAAAATATAGCAAACAATTCTGAGCAAGATTTCATAGGATAAAGCCTAGTAACCCAAGAATAATCGTCAATAAATGTAACAAAATAATGAAAACCAAATTTGGATAGAATAGGACAAGGACCCCATACATCAGTATGCACCAAGTAAAAGGAAGACTCAACTAGTTTATTTAGTCTAGGAGAATAAGAAACCCTATGATGTTTAGCAAATTGACAAGCTTCACACTCCAAGATAGATTCTTGTTTAAGACTAGGACATAACTTTTATAAAATTGTGATAGATGGATGACCAAAACGACAATGAGCAACATTCTTAGCTAATATTTCCTGAGCACGAGCTTCCTTGGCTAATCTTTTCTGCATTGAATCATATACAATACAAATAAACAGGTTAGAAAGAACGTAGATGTGTATAATATTGGTGGGTATCAGTTCTTTCGCATGAAACCACCAAGGCACACTTGGGTGATGTTTGGTAGGAGGTAATGGTAAAGGAGATTACATGGATGTAAAACCTGATTTTGAACACTATGTAATAAGATAACAGTTTTCAAGTTTTATGCACAACAGAGTAATTAACAGTGTAGTGTGATAGTGATTACATGACACGCATCATCAAATTATGCCAAAAACTCATTGAAATTGATTACACTATCTCATAATCATCATAAAGTTCCTGGTCAACACGCTCACGGTCCACCAGACCAATCATGGAATTGAACTTGTTCTTGCCAATTTCTTCACTAAACAAGGAGTAAAGCGAGGTAATTGAAGACTAAAAACAAATACATTTCAATTCCTAATGAAATTCTCATAGTCAGAGAAGATATATCACGGAGATGAGATGGCAAAAGAATATCCACCAAATTTTCAGGTATGTGAGAGTCCAATGTGGAATCGTGAACAAAAAGAGTAGAGAAAGAAAGAGAACTGCCTCACATAGTAATATCAACAACGGGAAACTCGGACATGGACTCAGCGGAATCAAGGGAATTCTCAACCAGCTCTCTAATAGTAGTGTAAAGGCATTTCCCAGGCTGAAAATTAAAACATCAAAAACCTGTCATGAACCCATTTCCTTTTCTTTCTTCTACGTACAAAATTAACATTATATCATTGCATCACATTCGAACTTGCCAGCTTAACAAGCTCCACTTCTATAAATAAACTCATTAAGCATTTTAATTATGAAACATGAACACATATAAACATTTGAACATCCTTAATTCTGTCATAATTAATCAAACGAAGAAGAAGAAGAAGGTAGGCCTTACATTGTCAAAGCCGGCAATGTTTTTTTTCTCTGCAAAGAACTCTGCCGGAGATTCTTAAACCACGTCGAAAATAAGGATAAAGAAAAGATGGAAAAAGAAATTGAAGGAAAAGAAGAGAGAAAATTAAAAAAAAAAGTTAGGAAAAGAACAGACTCTGTTTGAGAAGGGTTTCTTTTGGCTTTCTGGTAGATTTTGTTTTAGATTTCTTATTATCATTAACCTCCATTCGATTATCGAACTTCTCGCTGTTATTGTGAAGTCCTCTGAGAAGGAGATGTTTTCGCATTAGGGTTTTGTTTGGTAGATGTTATTTTCCTTCCCGCCAGGCAGGGATGGCAATTCTTCCAGGCTCGGGCCTGACTTGTCCGTCTCAACTCAACTCGGGCTGAAATTAACAGGCTATGGGTTAGGATTTTTTGATTGACTAGACCACGGGTTGGGCTCGGCTCAGAATTGTTCTGGCCTGATCTTATGGGCACCCGAAACCTAAAACCTAAAGAACAGTATAAACCCGTTCTTCGACGCTGTTGACTTAGCTTTGTGAGTTTTGTAACGATCCTCAAGCCTCATCCTCTTGTTCTTGCTGGTGCTGTCAATCTAATGTTCTAATCTTTGTTATTGACTTGTAAGCGGTAGAGTAGATGAAGAAGGGGTAAAATCGCACGTGCGATTGGACGGTCCAAGTTGCAGACTTATTCTCGTCGACGGCGATCATCATTCCAAGCCTTTGGTCGTTATTGCTTCTTTTTCAGTTTTGCTAGGGTTTCCCCTTTCCATTTTCCTGGATTAACTATCTTAGGTACTAGGGTTGCTTTGCTATTTCTATTAGTTTAATATTTGATCTTTGTCTTGCTTCATTGAACTATCCATGTTTTTTAATTCCTGCATTTTTAAACTGTTTCCCAACATCCTCAATTTGGAATTAACCCGATTTGCCTTTTCATGCGATTTCTGTTGCTAGGCGCCAACCTTTATTTTTAAGTCTCGCTCACTTTGTCTTGCCTCTTAAGTATCCAGATGTGCTTGCTTGTGTTCATATTATGTGCATTTTCTCTTACCATTTTTATGAAACTACAAAACAATCTTTTGTTTTCAACTCAACTTTTCGCCTTTTCTCCTCATCTTCAAATTGGTTTTAGTAACAACATACATTCCTGGAAGCTGAATTTTTTGCCTTGCAATTGGCTCTAGACCGGCATGACTTGTTCATATTGGAAAAGGAGATGAATGTGCAGGCTCATGTATCTGGGCAGATCTCAGGACAGGTTCCTAATCAGCTATGTCAGCAGAATGGAAGTAACCTTCCTCCTGCCCGGATGCAGAATTTAGCTTCTGGGGCTGGTGGCGGGGGCGGTGGCGGAGGTGGAGGTGGAAATGCTGCTTCTAATTCTATCTTTGGCATGGATCCTGATCTTCACAGTGCTCGGATTTCGATGCGGGAAAAAATGTATGAATAATTTTTGTTTCACCAATGTGATCATATTTTCTTATTCGTTGAAAACTAAAGATTTGGGAAAGCTATGCCTTTAATATGGTTTTGGTTATACCACATTTGTGTTTCTTACTAGTGTGTTTTATTTCATGATGAAACTATAAGTGACATGTATTAGCTTGATATTAATCTATTTTACTGCATTGTCTTTTATTTCTTTAGCACCAAAGTCTCTGGTGAAGATAGTTGGTTACAAAATTTAAGGGTTGTTTCTGCCAGTAATTTTATTAAAAGTCTTGTCCATTCTTCTGCATGTAATTCACATGCAGGTGAACTTTAATGTCGCGACTTTTGTTCAAGGGTTATTAGAATTTTCCTAAGATACATTCAGTTATTCCAGTTTTTCTTTCTTTTTTTTCGGTCATAAGTGGATTTTCAGCACTGAGTACTACCTTCGATTTGGGTTATCATGGATGCAGATCCTTATTGAACTCACCTTTTTGGTGGCATTGTACTCACTGATTGGCTGTTTAAATATTCCTTGTAGATTTATATTTAAAAACATTTGGTTTTGGCTTCTAGTTTTCTAAACAGCACATTGTAAATATTCATAGACAAATATTAGTAATAACATGTATTTGCCTGTTGTTTAACAAAATTGTGTTTCTCACATTGACTTATTTTCGTGGATGCTGTATAGATTGGCAATTATATTGCAGCGGCAGTCTCATCCAGTTGGTGAACCACAGAAGCAGAAGTATAGGGACTTTGCTAAACGCCTGGAGGATGGTCTGTTCAAAGCTGCTCAATCAAAGGTTATTTTTTGTGCTTTATTTATCTTCCCTTCAACTCTGTTTTTGCCCTGGATCTCTAATTGCTTATATTATATCGTGATTGATTGGTTGATAATGATGATAATAATCACTATCACATACTTATAGAAATTTTGTTGTTGAATCTCTCCCTTTCATTCGATTCTTGATTATATTATCTCTTTGGATTCACAAGCATTAGAACTTTTCTTGTAGGAGGAGTATATGAATGTGAGTACATTAGAGAGTCGTTTGAGTGCACTGCTCAAGCGCCTTCCTACAAATATCCACAACCGACGAAATGTACAGCTTGTTAATTCATCCTCTTCCATTGGTACAATGATACCAACCCCGGGTATGTCACACAATGGGAATTCCAACCTGATGGCTTCTTCTGTAAATACAATGATGATTTCTTCCACGGCCTGTGATAGCATAGCGCTGACAACTGTCAACACAGGGGGGCTGTTGCCAACTAGTGGTATTCAGGGTGGTACTTATTCCAAATTAAAGCCTCAATTACAACTTCCGTAGTGACTTTTATCTATGCTTTGCATATGATTGAAATTCCTTGTTTCAGGAAATCAAGCTAATGGATACCAGCAATCACAACCCAGTTATTCCATTAGTTCTGGTACGAATATGTCATCTATAGGGGTGCAAAGGATGACGAACCAAATGATTCCAACTCCTGGATTTAGTAATAACAATACAAACCCTGCTTTTGTGAGTATGGAATCTTCTAAGAACACTGGTGGTTATTCTTCTTTTGACACTACTATGGTATCACGACCATTGCATCAAAAGTCATATATGTGTGGTCAGAGCAATCATATATTGCAGAACCTGGGTAGCCAAATGGGTGGCAACATCCGATCTGGTTTGCAGCAAAAACCTTGTGGTTTATCTGATGGGCCTTTGAATGGTGGTGTCGGAATGATTACAAACAATTTTCACCTTGTGAATGACCCTAGTACTTCAGAGGGCTACATGAATGTGATTCCCTATGCTAGTTCCCCAAAACCATTACAGCAGCATTTTGATCAACATCAGCAACAATTGATGCTGGGTAATCTCTCTCAGTTCTCTGTCTTGTATGTTTGCTTTGGCTTTTGACATCTATCGTTAAAGTGTCATCTAATTTAAAATAGGTTCAGGGGAAGGATATGGGGTGGGTTCAGCTGATTCTTTTGGTTCTGGAAATTTCTATGGAGCTGTATCTTCTGTTGGATCAACGATGAACACTCAAAATCTAAGTTCTATGAGCATGCAGTCCATGTCAAAAATGAATTCTACTTCCATTAATAACGAGTCCAGTTTACATGATACTCAACATACTGCAAATATGAAGCTGAAGCCCCAAACACTTGATCAGTCTGAAAAGATGAATTTTCAGTCCCAAATAGCATCTGGAGAGATTCTGCTTCAATCTCATCAGAAGCAACAATTTCAGCAACGGTCTAATCAGTTCCAACAACAGTCATTCTTTCAGCAGCAACACCTAAATAAGCAGCAAGGTCATCGGCACCAGCATCCGATGAACAATAGTGCTTTTGGTCACTCTCAGTTCACTTCTGATCATAGTGCTCAAGTGAAGGTTGAGCCTCAAGTGGAGCGACACAATGAGATTTTAATCTCACAAACCTCTGAACAGCGACAAATATCTGAGTTACAAAACCAATTCCAGCAAAATGCTGTTGAAGATCGTTCTAGGCATCTACAAAGTTTGTCTCTTCCAACTGGACAACATCATATCTGTTCCTCAGTTACTCAAAATTCCCAGCAAAAGAAAGAGATCTTGCTTCAGCATGAATTTGTTTCAGAGTCCCAAAGTGATTTTAACTGCGTTACAGTTGGAACAGAATCAGATTCAGTATTGCATGGTCAATGGCATCGTCAATCACAAGACAAAACTTGCATCGCTGAAAACATGTCACTTGAGCATCGTGTCCGACAAGATTTCTGTCAAAGAATCTCTGGGCAAGATGAGGCTCAACCTAATAATCTATCTTCTGAAGGATCTATTACGGTTCAAACAGTTCCTCATAGAAGCACATCTGAGCCCCAAAACCTAGAAAATGCCACCTATAGATCTGGAAATGCAACACGTGACAGACAGTTTAAAAATCAACAGAGGTGGCTTTTATTCCTGTGGCATGCTCGTCGATGCACTGCCCCTGAAGGGAAATGTCCAGAGTTTAATTGTGTTAATGCCCAGAACTTGTTGAGACATATGGGAAGATGCAATTTATCTCCATGCACCCATCCTCGGTGCCAGCATACCAAGATTTTGATTCAACACTTCAAGCACTGCAGAGATGCTCGATGCCCTGTTTGTGTTCCTGTCAAAAAGTTTATAGAAGCACAAGTGAAGGGACGCACTCGGCCAGCAACAAATTCTTATTTGTCCAACAAATCCTTTGAGACTACTGATAATTCAGCGCCATTAATGTCAAAAAGTTCAGCTGTTATTGAATTTTCTGAAGATGTACAACCAGCTATGAAACGAATGAAGATAGAGCAATCCCCTCATTCTTTCCAACCTGAGAGTGAAGGTTCTGCTGTGCCAGCTTCTACAATTGGTGAGTGCTATGCATCCCTGGAAGTCCAGTGCCACGATTTCAATCACGGGGATGCTTGTATGCCAATCAAGCCTGAGCATATGGAGGTGAAGTCAGAACTTCCTGTTCGTTCTAGACAAGGAAGTCCAAGTAGTAGCGAGATGCGGAAAGATAACATGGATGATGTGAGTAGCCAAAGGCTTGGTGTTGATTCTACTATACATAGTGAGTCCCTTAGATCAGTGACACAGGAGAGTACGAAAGATGAGAAAGAACCTGATCTACTGAAACAAGAAAATGTTACCCAACGTTCGGAAGTTGCTGGAACCAAGACCGGAAAACCAAAAGTAAAGGGGGTGTCTTTGACTGAACTGTTCACTCCTGAGCAAGTTAGAGATCATATTATTGGACTCAGACGGTGGGTCGGTCAGGTGAGAGTTCTTTTTTGTTTTGTGCTTTTTCAAGTTCACCAGTTTAAAGATTGTTGCTTACACTCCTGTTTGTGCCTTATGTATCCTTTTATTAATCACTAGGATTTTTATTTTTGGAATTTCCAAATAAATTACTGCAATTGGTGGAACATTCTGCAGTAAATTTTGAAACTTTTGCGAAGTGTGCAATATCCCATCTTTTAAAAAATATCGGCTTATCTATTTTGGCTGTGTTAGCAATGTTGCACTACAAATTGATGATAATTGTCGAACTACTTTCAGATAGTTTTTCTTTGTTATGGTAAGCTGTAGAAACCTGAATCACTTTGTGAGCAATATATTCCTTTTCCAGAAAGTAACTTGTACTTGTGTGGTATATCCTAAGTTGTTAATTATGTTTTTGGCATTACTATTTGTTTTCATTTTCTTTCCCTTTCTGATCCCAGTACAGGAAAAACATATAAAATGAATGAAGAGAAAATAGTGCATGATACCCATCCTTTTCCTCTCTAACTCCCAAAAAAATTGTGATGGTTGAAAGTGCTTGAGCTGCTTATTCTTTCCAAAGGACACAACAAAGTGTCATTTGTGATTAGCTACCTCTGTAGAAAAGAAATGGTATTGCTATCGGTTTTACCTTTTCTCTCAAGTGGCTAAATGAATGAGCAATGAATCCATATCAATTTCTTGAATTAGCCTGAAGATCTCTTTGAATACTAGTTGAAATTTATATCATGATCTGAGATTATTTGAAAAGCAATTGCTTAGGGAATTATTGGAGTTTCGTGTTAATGTTTTGCTCAATACACTTTTACTGGCATGTACGAGCTAGTAATGTTGTAAAAGCGCAACTCATTCAGTTCTTGGTGATTACTTTTAGTTCAGTGCTCCGTAAATTAAAAAAGCATTTGATTTCTCATAAACATTCCCTTGTTGACTACATCTTTCCTTTTTCTTCCATGCAATAGAAACGAGTTCTAACTGAAATTCCTGTCATTTGACTCATTCCTTTGCTTTGTGTAGAGTAAGGCTAAGGCTGAAAAAAATCAAGCAATGGAGCATCTGATGAGTGAGAACTCTTGTCAGTTGTGTGCCGTTGAGAAGCTTACTTTTGAGCCACCTCCTATATACTGTACACCATGTGGTGCTCGCATCAAACGCAATGCCATGTATTATATGGGAACAGGTGATACAAGGCATTATTTATGTATTCCGTGCTATAACGAGGCTCGTGGAGACACTATTGTTGTTGATGGGACTACAAAACTGAAGGCAAGGTTTGAGAAGAAGAAAAATGATGAGGAAACTGAAGAATGGGTGTGTGAATGCTTGTTGTACTATTCTAATGCTTCCTTACATAAGGCTACTTTAACTTTGCATGCTAGTATTGAATTGGTTGCTTTGCTTTTTGTGTTTTATATTTTCTTATATGTGCAGTGGGTTCAATGTGACAAGTGCGAGGCCTGGCAACATCAGATTTGTGCTCTATTTAATGGTCGGAGGAATGATGGTGGGCAAGCTGAATATACTTGTCCTAATTGCTACATTGAAGAGGTTGAAAGAGGGGAGCGTAAGCCCTTGCCACAGAGTGCTGTTCTTGGAGCAAAAGATTTACCAAGAACCATACTTAGTGATCACATAGAACAGAGGTTATTTAGGAGACTGAAGGAGGAAAGACAAGATAGGGCCAAACTTCTAGGGAAAAGTTATGATGAGGTGGGTCATATATGATCATATTGTCCAATATGTTTGTGTGGTTAACAAGCTTTTCTTTAATCAGTGGGATAGTTATGTTATTTCGTGTCAATTATTTAAAGAATGCTATCTTCTTTGTTCTTAGTGCAGGATTGTTTTTCATGTTAATATGTGTGGAATCGATACACTTAAAATTTAATTGTTGATTCACAGTGAATCACATAAAATTATATCTAGCAGACTCAATCCTTTGCCAGTTGAGACCAATAATTACAGAGAGCCTAAGGGCTGACAACCTGTGGTTTTTAATTTGATGGTGGCTTTATATGTTACTCTTTTGAGATCTGAAGCAAATCCTTCCATAGTTTATACTGTTAATTTCCATAAGGTTACGTAAGTATTTATGAACTAATTTGGACAGTGAGCTTAGTGCTGTTACCTGATTTTTGCCATAACTCATACTTTCAGATTCCTGGAGCAGAAGCTCTTGTAGTTCGTGTTGTTTCATCAGTTGACAAAAAGTTGGAGGTGAAGCAACGATTTCTTGAAATTTTTAGAGAAGAGAATTATCCAACTGAATACCCTTACAAGTCCAAGGTATGCAGGAAATACACCCAATTTCTTATTTCTATATTTGTTAGTTAGTCTTTCCTATAAATGTGTTGCATTTGCATGGGATTAGCGGCACTTTGTGTTACAGACATCTACTTTTGAAATAAACGTGATTTCAACATATAATCATTCTATTGCAACTAATTAAACTACACCATATTTATGTTAATTGATCACAGGAATATGTGTATTGGAAATGATTTAAGTTGTATTGATTTAAAAATGGCTGAATGATACAATAAAATGCTAATATAAGTTTAATTACTTAAGCAACATTGTTTTTACATATATTGTCTACAATAACTTATTCTGCTAAATGGAAATTTGAATATATTTCTATGTTCATCGTCATCATTGAAGCGTGGCTCCTTGATCACTGGTTGTTTTTATGATTAGTTTCTATACTTTCTTGTGTTGTCATTTGTCTATGGAAGACAATCAATAAAATCTTTTATATTTGGTAAAGATCAAAATTATTGCGACAATGGAATAACAAAATTATTGCGTCAATAAAAACTTCTTTA
>JAOQMP010000209.1:42579-56605 GCA_027563575.1 Erythroxylum pedicellare | reverse complement strand
AATTTATTTATTTTTATTAACATTAATTTTCAAATATTTCACATATAAATAATAACCACAATTAATATAAAAAAATCATGTAATCATCATAAAAATATAAAATTAAGAACAATAAAATTGTTTTAAATATTACAATTTCATCATATAATAAATAATAATTAATCAAAACATCAAATAAAAAGAAGAATAAATATCTTTAACTCTAACTATTACAATTTACAAAAAAAATTCGTGATGAGGAAATAATCAACTAAAAGTGAAACTTGAAACAAGACCATTTATAGTTACATTGCATATATAAAATTTAACATGTACATCAAATATAAGTAAAATTAAAAGAAGAGGAGAAACAAAAACCTGGAACTTTATCAATTGTCTAGGGGGTTACCCGCCATAATTGGATTGACCTCAAAAGAAGAGGAAAAACGAAAACCTGGAATTTTATCAATCGTCTAGGCCCCAATTCTCATTTGGTATAAAATTTTCATTATTGAGAGGAGCCTCATCATCACCATCATTCAAATTCATTGCAGCAAACGATATGTCAATGCTTTCCTATCCAAGATTATCATCCAAGTCACTCTCATATATTAAACTCAGCTCCTCAAAAACCCAATCCGTCAAATGATCTATATTATCAATGCAAATTGGATCTACAAAATTAATTGTCTAATAAGGGTTTTAGTAAATAATAAAAATAAATTATTAAAAAATTGTAAGAAATTATATCTAACTTAATAATGATAATAATATACCTTTCTCGAAGCTTTAAATTGTATTGAACAAAACCCAAGTAATTCAATCTTTTGTGCACCAATTTATTCCTTTTCTTGGGATCGATAAATTCAAATGTGCTCCAATTTCTTTCACAACCTGTTGCACTCACACATTGATTTACAATTCGAATTGCAAACCTTTGCAATTTTGGAACACCACTTTCAAATTGATCCCACCAAGAAATTATAAGTTGTAATACAATAAAAGTAGCGTTATAAACTAAATAAAGTGAGAATTAATTTTCAATAAGTAACAAAAGTGAAAAAAATATATACCTAGATTAAGTTTTGTTCTTTTTTGAATACCAATTGGCATTCTAAAATCCCCAAAAGACTCCTTGTAAATCTCCATTTATGAGTTTAGGAGATCTTGCATCATCCCATAGGCAATAACTATTGTAATAGTTAATAACATTCTCCTATTAACTTTAGTTTTCTTTTTAAAACCTGGTTTGAAATAGAAACTAGGATTCAAAAATTTCCCAGCTGCAAACAACATAAAGTAAAGTTTCCCTTTTCATCTCTAATTGATGGCTACAAGATAAGGTGTGTACAAAGAAAGCCTACTTTTCATATTGGCTTTAGTTGCTTCCTTCGCCCTTTTTATGACTTTATAAAAATAACTCATTATTGCCTTTTTATCACTATCAGCCAAACAAAGCACCCTTACCAAAGGCTCATAAACTCGAATAAAAAATTAGCATTGAGGCCAAAATTTAGTATTTTCAAGAAACCTCCAATCCAACATTAAACCTAGAATACTGAGATGTAACCTACTTATCAGTTGTAAACATCTATCTCAACTTTTTTTTTTATCATAATAAAATGCTAAAGTGATAAAAAATTTGTTGCAAATCTTATAACAACAAGATGACAAAAATTCTTACGATTGGTAAAATCCTTCTCATTAAATTTAAGTCCTATGCATGATTATAGATGAACTTGGTCACCTTTTTGGCTTTTTGCATAGTATCATCAATAATAGGAAAATACCCAGCATTATCTATATTTTCCAACAATAATTCAATGTAATGTGCAGCAGAAGAAGTCCAAAAAATATAATTGTACTTGCTTTGTAATCTTCTTCCTGCCACTTTATAAGTAGAATCATTGTTAGTAATGAACTAAACAATATTTTCTGGTCCTACTTCATTCACAACTTCATTGAATATTTCAAATAAATTATTAGTATACCTAATAAGGCTATATGCATCAATAGACTCCAAAAACATTAATTCATTTGTAAAAATAAACCAAAAAAATTATTAATAGGTTCATATCTCCTATTTTTCTAACCATCACAAATGATTGAACACCCATAAATAGCCTAATCCATTCTTCTTTCTTCCAAATAACTTTTAATTTAATAAGTAGAGTTACTTAAAAGTTTATCTCTGTATTAATCAATAGAAGGAGCTTTGTATCTTGAAGCATAAAAGGCTATAACATCCATCATAGGCTGGTAATAATAAGATTGGGAAGTATTGAATGTTATACCTGAATTATACTACCGTCTAGCTATTTCCATATCTACACTATGAATTAAAGGTTGAGCTTCAGGAATTGTTTGTGGTGAAAAAAAAATTCGACATTTGCCTTCTTCTTCTTTTCTTAACATCAGGTTTAAATGCAACATTCACTTCCTGATGAGAAGGAACACTACCACCTTCATCATTTTTACTATCATCCTTAACACCAGTAGACGAACTTCCACCACCAATTTCATAATTCAATCTCTCCCTTTTATCTTTTTCGTGATGATACTCTTTAAGCAAAGTTTTCATTTGCCACTTCACATTATGGCTCACTTTTTTTCAAGGTTCCATTTCTCTTTTAACCACAACTAAATGCTTCTTTACTATGATGATTCCTCCACCTTTCAAATGCTTGTTACAAAATAAGAAAACAATATAGTTTTTTATACCGAGGACCATTGTAACATGAGTTTAAGCTGGATCATTGTATTTTCTTGAAGTGGTTGCATGATCAGGAGTACTTAAACTTCCTTCCATTTATCTGTAAAAATAAATGAAGACATTTATCAAAATTAATAACTCCATATCAAAATAAAGAACACATAATTTCATTATTAGCTACTATCACGAATTATGTATTATTTAACTCAAACGTTCAAACTAACATATTACACATTACATATATACATCTTATACAATATAACTCATGTTGTATGATTGCATCATACATAATTCAATTTCATCCAACACAATTAACCGATAAGTGAAAAAACTAGCAATTCATCATTCAACATACACAATACACATATACATCTTATATAATAAAACTCATTTTTTATGATTACATCATACACAATTCAATTTCATCAATCATAATTCACTGTAAGTCAAAAGCTAACAATTCAAGTATTCAACATACATAATAACACAATACATATAGACATCTCATATAATATTACTCATTTTGTATGATTACATCATTAAACCATAAACTAAAGACATACACTCACAACTATAACATATTCAACTTCAACCATAACATCTCATATAATATTACTCATTTTGTATGATTACATCATTCAACCATAATCTAAAGACATACACTCACAACTATAACATATTCAACTTCAACCATAACTCACAACTATAAGTTTGCAACTTTACGTAATCTCATAATTCAGCTATAAACTAATATAATTTGTTTACTTATACAATTAAATTTGTAATGCTTATAATTATTTTGTTTTCCTAACTAATTTTAATCAACATTGTTACTAAAATCCTAATTCTTAACCTTAATTTAACATTCTTTCCTTCACCAATTTTAATTAACATTCTTAGTTTCTTACTCAAGTTAACTCCACAATGAAGAGTTAATATACACTTCACAATTCAATTTTATCTAACACAAATCCCCAATAAACAATATGAAAATGAAAACATTTAATTTTCTTAACTTGATTGCATATATTAAATCTTATATTTAAATGATTAGTCATATGTTAAATACTTTACATACAAGCAATGATTAGTAAATTGTATGTTTCATATAAATTAATTAACAAATTAAAAACTTAATGCATTAATTTTGAGATTAACAATGCTTAAGTTACATTGAAATTAAACAACTCACAAACCTAAATTTTCCAATGCATTTATTTTGTTCATAAATTCACAATGCCTAAATTACATTTAAATTGAACGAATTTACTCAAACAATTCTAGTGTTGAAACTCAAATTTCTCAACTAACATAAACAATTCTAATAATTCAAATATTCAAATCATTCACAAAATACATATGAGGCAACTGAAACACAAGGCAAATTCAATTTAGGAGCAGAAAAGAGCAATTGAAAAAACACCCAAAAATTAGAAATTACAATTTGGTTCGATTGGGTAGGTTCGGGTCAGGTCCAGATATGAAAATTGCAAGTGGATATATTTGTTGGTTTTCAAGTGAGCAACAATGGTGGAGAGTAGCAGGCGTGACAGGGAGAGTAGCAGGTGAGGTGGAAAGCAGCGATGACTGAGGGTGGTGTGTTAGTAGCAGTGATAGCCGGCAACGTTAGAGGGAGGGAGAGCCAAAGAGGAGAACGTTGAAAGGAGAGAGAGAAATGAACATTTTTTAGAACGGGTGAGTGAGAGAGTCTCCATGGGTTTTAGATTTTTTTTTGCAATTTAGTCCCTGGAAAATTTAAAATTTACAGTACCAACCGGTATTTTGCCGGTATTTAGTACCAGACGAAACTTGCGATACTGATTGGTACCAAAGGCCAGTACCTAAAAGGCTATTTCATACCATTTTCTGGTTGGTATCGACTAGTACGATACAAAACTCTTTAATTTTGGGTGTCTTTCTCATTGCCTACAATTATTTAGAGCTTCATTCTTATAAGGTTCCTCAGCTTTAACCTTAGAAGGTAAACTTCCTATGATTTCTTTTTTTTATGTGTGTAATATAATTATACTTGTGCTCTACATCAATCTAAAAAACAAATTCGTATAAAATTTTTAAAAATTGAACAAATTTAAAATTTTATTTTGTTTTATATAATTAATTAGACTATATGTAGTATTTTTGTAATTATTCAATTTACTTGTAGACAAATAATTATAATTTTTTTATAAAAATTAATAAATATACTTTAAATAATATTTAAAAATAAATTATAAACCTTACTTATAATGATATTAATCATATCACCTAAACATCTAGCTTACAAAATTAACACATGTTTTAAATGAACTTTATTGCTCACTAAGAAATTTTCAAAAATAACTTATTTTATTAAGATTCAAATCTTGATGTAATGTTTTGTTTTTTGATATATTAAAAGGAGAATTTTTTTTCCCTCCTAGGTCCTTTTCTAATCAAATTCTTTACATTTTATGTCATTGTTAGGCAAGCATGACCTTTTCCTGGCTCCCACCTTATCATATTCCTTTCTCATTTAGGAAAGAATCTAAACACTCATTGCTCTCTCCATTACCTTTTGATTGTTGTTTTCCTTCTCGTTTCATCTTTTTTGTTCTCCCTCTCATTCTTTCTTAATGCCTTCGTCTTAGAGCTCGCCTGGAAAATCCTCTTACCTATAAACCTCCTTACCTTTCTTGGGTTCTACACTGTCTTTTCTCCTTCTTTTCTAGCTCCAAAATCATTTGCTTCTTCTTAAGTTCCTCCAGTGTTAATTACAGTCTATCACAAATCTTATTCCCTAGGGAAATATAGAGTCAAGTGGTAGGAGACACCACTACTTTAAGAAACTCAGATACATTCCCCTACCATATAAGTCTTGATTTGACAAATTTAAAGTGGTCATACCTCCCATTGAAATTATAAAACATGGAATAAGGAAATGGTCAAACATCTTAGTCAAGTCTTTTACTAAAAAAGCTAGCATTTCATACAGTTTAGAGGAGGGCCATTAACAACTGGTCAAAGTTAGGCCTTAAGGATATGCTTATCAATAAAGAGGATTAATTCCTCTTTACAATAGCAAAGAAACAAAGCTTGTAGAAGATTATTAAATCTAGTCCATGGTACATTCAAGGAAACATTATTTTTGGTGAAATACAAAACATGCTTAGATTTAAAAGGTATAAATTAAGGTATGTGCTAATATGGGTCAAATTTCATAACTTATGTTTAGAATATTGGTCTATAGTTGAACTAAGTTATCTAAAAAGCCTAATAGGAAATTATCTATACTTAGACAAGCATACTTTTCCTATCTATACTTAGACAAACATATTATCATAATGAAAATGGTTGGTTTCACTAATGAGGTATCAATTCTTAACTTCTTGAGATGCTAAGCATCATGAGACTGAGTGAGCATAATGAACTTGTAGTAGATCAAATCCTTGTTAATTATCAATGGAGACCTTTATTCTAAGGAGATAAGCAAAAGTTGAGAGAAATTGAAAAGATATTTCAAATGGTTTAATGGATGAACTCCAAACTTGTAACCCAAATCTCATTTTGGATCTAATATATAAACAAAATCCTCCTACTTAAAAGGAAGCTAATTGCACTAGTATGGTAAGCATTGATCTTTAAGTTCACTTGTCAAAACATACTGGAGACTATAACTCTTATAAAAATTTGAGAAAGTAGGAAACAATCTTAGCATAGGTGGAGGAAAATGCCATTGACAATTCTCACACCAACTTATAAAGCGCACCCAAGATAGTGTAATATGAAAATTATGCATAAAGTTGACACTTTGATTGCCACTATATAAAAGTTGGCATATGGGAAAACTCATGAGAACATATCTAGATAGAATTATAAAGGAAGTCTAGTAGGGGAAAGTTCCTTAGGTCATTCAACAACTAGAGGTTCCTAAAGCTTTCATTAAAAGGAAACCTAGAAGAAAATCTGAGAAGAGGGGGCACTGAGCTTTTGCCGTAACCTATGATTCTAATATGGAATGTGAGAGGCATGGATTACCTAAAAAATTTAGATGATTCATAATTATCTATAACAGAAAACGGTTTTACTTAATAGTTCTTTTGAGATAAATAAATCAAAGAGAACAAGCTTCTTAATAATAAACATTTATTTACAAAGAACTAGACTATCCTTTGAAATTGTCAATCATACCATAATGGGAGAATTATTATAATTATGATATAAGAAAAGCATTTGTAATTCAAGTTATGATGTTTGACCAATTCACCACTTGGTGATTAACATAAATCAAGATAATAATTCTTTTAAGCTCACTTTTGTTTATGTAGCCAGTTATGAGTTTCGAAGGAACTTACTTTGGAGGGAATTACCTATTTTAAACTCCTCTATTACATACCGTAGGTAGTGCTGGGGGATTTTAATATCATTTTATTCTCCCAAAAAGCTAAGGAGACAAACTTAACAATAAGAGTAGAAGTGAAAGCTTAAGAGATTGCCTAAATCTAGTTAAACTTAATGACTTAAGATTTGATAAAGCTTAATATCACTTAGAAGAACAAACAATCAGGAAGCTGATTTATTTTTAAAAAACTTATTCTAGCCTTGGTTTAATCATGATGTCTCTTTAAATTCAAAAATAACATGACTTAGTTCTATAATTCTCTTTGTTTTGACCATTACCTTATTGAGATTCTATTAGGAACCAAGTCTAGTAAGATTAATTAGCTCTTTAGATTTAATAATATTTTAGCAAAAGAGGAGGGCTTTGAGCAAGCAATTATAATAAGCCTAGATCCTAACTTTGAAGGATTTGATTCCTATAAATGCATGAGAAAACTGAAGGCATTTACAATTGAATTGAAAAAACTCTACATTGATGAAGTAAAAACACCAACTTACCATTGCTAAAGCAAGATAGGATCTATAAAAAATTCAGAATGGTTTCAATCTCTTCGCTAAAGAAGTAATAGTGAGGAAAAAAGAATAGAAAGCTCTAGAAGTTTATAATCAAGTTTTGGAAAGCCATTACTCCTTGTTAAAACTAAGAGTCAAGATCAGTTGCTTGAGGGAAGGAGACATTAACAGTAGATATTTTCATAAATTTATCTTTAGAAGGAAGAACACTAACAAAATATATTCGTTAAAGAATAATAACGGTGATAATTTATGGGGGAAAGCCGAGCTAAAAGAGTTAGCCTTCAATCATTTTAAAAGTATCCTTGGTACCTTTAACAACAATTGCTCTTCTTTTTAGGAATTAAGGAAGTTTATACATGACCCTCTATTGAATTATTAATTAATTTTCAAAATTTTAGACTATTTTTTAAATTAAAAGTTATGTTAAAGAGTGTAATCATCGTAAGTCAAAAAGCTTACTTAGAAGGGTGAAAGATTGGAGATAACCTCCTACAAGCTTAACAACTATAAAAGTAAAAAATTGCTCCTTAAAGATTAACATTAATGAGACATTTGATTCAGTAAGCTAGAGATTTATACTTAATTCCTTAGTTTCTTTTGGATTCCCAACTCATTTTATCTCATAAATGAAGAGCTATTTATGCACTCCATCATTTGCAATTTTAATTAATAGGGAAGCCATTAATTCCTTTAAAGGGTAAAGGGATTGAAGCAAGGTGACTATGTTTCTCCTTGTATGTTCACAGTAAGCATTTAAGTCTTTTCCTTATTAATTGTTCATAAGATTCAGTAAAGGAAAGTCTTCAAATTTCATCATAAATAAAAAATGTTAAATATATTTAATACTCATTTATAAATGATCTTATATTGCATTATAAAGCTAATATTGGATCCGTAAGAACATTAATAGATTCCCAAAGCTTTTTCAGCTGAACCTGTGGCCTTTTTATTAATAAGAACATGAGCTTTTGTACATTTCTTATGATTCCATGAATCTCATCAGTTTATTTATTACAAAGTCAAGTTCGAGGCATCAAGAATTTCCTTTTAAGTACTTGGGAATTCTAATTTCATATAAAATATTAACTAATAAATATTGCTAGCCACTCTTTGATTCCTTTAATAAAAGAATAAAACACTAGAACAATAGATCTATATCATATACATGTAGGCTACAAATTATCTTAACTATCCTTAATAACCTTCACACTTATTAGTGTTATCACTTATTCATGCTCTAAAACCTAAGTAAGGATATAGAGAGAATAATGAAGAATTTTCTATGGACTGGATCATTTGATAACTATTTAGGTGGAATATTAAAATGGTCAGATATTTGTGGCCCAAAGGATGAAGGAGATTTAGGAATCATCTTAAGAAAGAATAAAAACAAAATGCTTTTGGTCAAGTTGATATATAAGCATTTACAGATCTTAAACCAATTTGGATTAAGTGGATGAATACATCAATCATCAAAGATTAAAGTTCCTAGACTATTAAATGCAAACATACCAATTTTTAGACTCTTACTCAGATATTGAAATTGAGAGTTCTACTATCTTAGGGAAATAAGGTCATAGTGAGAAATGATTAAAAACATGGTTTTGATTTAATAGTTGGAATATTTAATAATTGGAATATCCTGGCCTTTTATACATTATTATAGAATTGGAAAACATGAACCATTCTGGTTCCTATGAAAGTTAAAGTTAGCTCGATTATTGAAGAAGGGCAATGACATTGTAGGTTTATATGCTTCTTCATGATTATGAATCAAGTATATAGTTACAAATATGATATGGAGGTAAAAGATAAGCTAATCTGGAGGTATCATAACTCAATAAAATTGACTAATAATACATGCTTCGATCTGCTTAGAACTCCAGCTTATAAAACCAAACATATGTTCTAAGGTCTGCTTTATTTTTTGGTTGGCAATTAAGCAATGTTCAAAAATGATGGACAAAATAAAAGGCATTCCTTTATCTAACATTTTATTTAAGCTTTGTAATTTTACATCTACAAACTCAGATCTTCTACCCTCCACTTGCTACTTCTATACTACTTTTTGGAGCCAAGCATTTTAACTCTATAAACTTATTTACCATAGTAGTGGATAGCTCCAATGACTTATGCTGAGAATGTGAGGTTTACACATTAATGAGACCTAATAATATTCAAATTAGTGATCAATTGTGGTACTTATATATGGAGAAGGAAATATGAGAATAATCCAAAATACTCATCAAACAACTTAAGAATTTACGTACAACACCTTGCTTTAAATTAGATAAATGTTAATAGTTTATAACAGTAAGTTGAAGTTAAACTCTAATATAGTATTTAATTGATGTGATTAATGAGCTACGAATTTCATATGAGCACTAGAGCTAACCATAATTGATCTGGAGCTCAATTTAATTGCAAGTTATTCCTAAATTGGATAGCATACTAGATACTTAATCATGCATATACAGGTTATTTTAATGCTACTCTTTGGTTACTCATACAAATTGTATTTCTCTATCTTTTAATGCATCCTTCATTTTTAAAAATTTTGATATTTATGTAAAGTTTTAAAATTTTAATTCATTTGTTAATCATTCATTTCTTGATTATCTTTATTACCAACCTTTATTTTTTTTCTTGCTACCAATACTATATAGAAAATAAACTACCCAATTGAATAATTATTCAACCATTTAAATCAACAAAAGAAATAAATAATTTAATTTTATTTAAAAAGGTAATTACTATATAATTTTTATCATTTGATCTTTTAATATTAATTATTGATATCAATATCTTATCTTAGATTTTGTTTCAACGAAAAAAGCTTATATTTAATAAATATAAAAAAATAAACATAATAAAATTCACTTAAATTGAAAATTTAAAATAGTAAACAAAGTTGTGTGTTAAAAAATCTGCAACTAGCTTGAGAATTACTAAAAAAATATCGTAATTGGAGTCCACTACCAACTAATGGTATGAGTACCATTTCGTACCGACCAAAAATAATACTCTACTGTTGGTACCATACTGTAAGATATCAACTGGTAAATGATTGAAAAAAACTAACTACGTATTAACCCTAGTTGCATTGTTAGATGAATCCCCCATTTTTTCCACCAATCTGCTCTCTATCACAACCTTCACCATCTCCTCTTGATCTCTCCCTCATATTTTACTCACTGTCACCACCATCTGCTACTCTCTTTCTCTACCATCAAATATAAGTTCTTCACTCACACATTGCCATCATCGCTTAATACTTCTACCTCCGCAGGCTTGCATATAGCCCAAGCACCTTTATTGCGATGTCACCAGTTGCCAACTCCACTATAATGTTACTAGCCAACTCCTTCTCAATAAGACTCCCTCTCTAGTTTCCCTATAACCCTCCAGAGTCTAGATCTACCAAAGAGTTCCAACCCATGATCCACAACTTGACACTAACAAACCCTAATAATTTGGATGTTATTTGTCTAATTTTTTGTGTTTTAGGTTGTTTGTTTAGTTGTAACTTGCGATTGCATTATGTTTTAGTGTTGTGTGTTGTGAATGGTTCATATAAAAATAATCTAATAAAAACATTCATATCATCCTTACACAAATACCGAAATCAATAAGAAAAGAATAACATAAATAATCCCTAAAGAGAGAAAGATTCAACAATATATAATGACGATATGCTCAAAGGTGATCCTCAGCATCAATTTCACCTTTGAATCGGAAGAAGAAAGCTTAGCCCTCCCTAGATTCCAAAGAGGTAAGGTTTCTACCCCTTCTTTTGCCTCCAAAAGATTCTCCCCTGTTTGGTTGCTCAAAATGTCTATTTATAGCAAAAACTAGGTTTCTGGGTATGTGCACAATTGTGCACCCAACTATGCATCATCAATAAAATGCTTCTTTCAAGATTGTGCACGGTCGTGCATCCAAATGCACAGTCGTAAATATTCCACTGTATTGTGAATTCTTCTCTTCTTGCATTTTCTTATCCCATCTTCACTCTAATCCATTTCCTTCTTGTTCTGTAAAGACAAATGAGTTTGAAATCAAGAGAATGGTTTAAGGAATGTGTTTTAACATATTTTAGCTGTTGAGCTTCTAAATTGTACCTAATACCAAATATGAACTAAAATGAGTATCTTGAGCATTTCACAGCAATAATCATTGGGTTGAATGTATTAATAATTAAGGACACAACAAATTCCCCTACACTTAGCTTTTGATTGTCCTTGGACAAAACAATAAAATCAAAGTCACAAAATAAAACACTTACTCTTTTTCCATATTTCCTAAGAATAGATAGTGATAAGAAAAGAGAAATAACTTTCAAAATCATAGCAAGAACTCAACATTCAATGTCCCTACTCATGACCAATCAACAATCATTCCTTTCAGAAATTGAGCAATCTAGGGGTAGACTTTGACAAAATGTGTTTAAATATGATAAATTTATAGGTACACTAAAAAACCATTCATGATCAAGACATTCAATAACTTTGCATATCATTTCATTTCTCCATCTCTAAGATTCACATGCATAATCATAAATTAAAGGACTTTTCTAAAGTTGTGATATGGGCAAAGGTTAAGGTGGAATGTATTTGGGTAACGTAGTAGAAAAGCCAACAAAGCTAGTGAAGCAAACAAAACACTCAATATAACATCAAGCGTAAAAATCAACATTCACTTAAAATTGGGTATTGATAAGTGTAAATTGCATCATGTTTTAGGGCTTAGTTCAATATGTATTTAATTTTTAGTTTAATCGTTTAGTATGTATTTAGGTTAGAATCGTGTTAGTTGTTAAGTATTTGTGTTTAGGTGTTTTTTATGGGTTAGTACAAGTCTTTGAGCTTAAATATTATGTTTTAAGGTACCCTAATGTGTTTGTTATTGTTTTAGGGTCAACATTGAAGAACAGATAAGTTTCAGAGACATTTAGGCTGAAACAATGACCTATGATTGTGACAGAAGCACTAGAGTTGGCCCACAATCATAGCCCACATGTCATGATTATGACAGAAGCCCAAGACATAGCCCACAATCATGGCTTACATGCCACAATCGTGACAAATGGCTCAGATGTGGCCCACGATCGTGGCCTGTGTCGGAAAGATACATAGACACTGAAAAACATCAAATTTTGAGGATTTTTCAAACCTTTTGGACCAAAAAACCTAGTACTGCTCAGAACACAAAGGATATTTGAAGAACAAGACAAAGAGGCAGAGGAGAGCTTTTGCATTAGCCATTTTTGAGAAACCCTAGAGAGAATTCATCGAGAGATTGAGAAAGAGAAGGAAGAAAGAAGTGGAGAAGAAGCTGACTCGACGTACTTCCCAGATTAGGAGTTTCCCGACGTCGCTGCCTCCCATCATCCATTTAAATCATATTTTCTATTTATTTTCAATTTTATTATTATATAGAATTGGGAATAACAGTTTGACCATAGGATTTTTGAATGTTGAGATGTTCTAAACTCACCTTCATAGTTTTATCTTTAAATTAATTAAATCTAAATGTTTATGTGTTTATTGGATTTGTTGTTATTTAATTCTGCAAGTGTATAATTCGATAATAAACTGAGAGGGTAAATCGAATGAAAAATAATTAAATTGGGCTAATGAGAGTCAGGTGATTTAATGTAATAGAAATTAAATCAAATCTGTAAATTATATGAAGAGAGATCTTGTATAAGATTTCAATAGTTTATTAGACAACTTCAAAACTAATTAAGGTTTTAGATAGGATGTTAATTAAGAGATTGGAACTTCCATAATTTGATTAGGGTTTACAATTTAGTGTTAATAGCTATAACTTGAGAGAGCGTAATCAACCCTAGTATCATCTAGAATTAACAATTAGGTAATTTATAATCAGTTAGGTTATCATTAAGGATAAGTAAAATTCCTTTTCTCTTAATTGGTAATTCCCTTAGGTTGATTCTTGGGTGTGTGTTGCAACTACTGAATTATTAATATTTTCATGATTGATTCTTAATTTGATTCATTGAATTGAATTTTCATTTTAGTTTTGTTATATTTTGAATTTCTGCTATTTATTTTAGCCTTAGATTAGCCCTCCTCGTGGGATTGGCACCTTAGGTATTACATTAACAAACCATGCGCTTGCGGATTATCGAGGGTATTTAGTAAAACTTACACGCATCAACCACCCGCTCAAGTTTTTAGCGCCGCTGCCGGGGATAAGATTAGTTTAGTTCTTTAGTCTAAGGTTTTTTTCCCTATTTTTTGTTAAAAAAATTATATATAGAGAGAAAGAAATTTAAGGCGTAAAGTAGATACACATCAAGACATCCTAGAGTGAGAATGGCACATCTGAAGAGCTAGATGCCAAGAAGAAATGGAAAGAACAATGATGGAGGATAGATATTATAGGGAGCAAGGAACTTTTGCGAACCACAATGAG
>JAOQMP010000209.1:23437-35586 GCA_027563575.1 Erythroxylum pedicellare | reverse complement strand
CTTAATTAGAAAAAGTTGCCACTAATTGTCAACTATATATATATATGAAATCATGTTATTAATTTTATGCAATACTGTGTATAATTTCCTTATGAAAACTATTGTTTTATACATGTATATGTATACGTATATATATGTATATATATTATAAAAAGAAAAAAATTGTAAATATTAAATAATCAACTTTGAACGCATGATCAATTAAACCCGAATACTAAATTAAATTAAAGATTGAAATATAAGTATTCTACATATATAAATTAGAGATTGGTATAGATGAAGTAAAATTAATATTACTAAAAGAAATTATCAATCACTCTTGTTAAAGCTTTAGTAAACAAAGTGCATTCGTGAACCTAGACCTTAATAATGGGGAGGACGTATTTTGTCAAAGGTTTAATTGGATGAAGCCATACAAAGATGTTACTAAAAATTATAAATTAATACATCATCTAAAATTTTACATTTTGATCCGTAAAAATGACTACTTTAGACAAGTATCTTTCAATATTGTTATAACACCTTGACATTCCTCTCTTCCTATCTCCATTATTTTATACACATATCGTTCTACTCCTCATTTCTTATCTCACAATGTTCCTACAGTCTAACTTTTATATATATATATATATATACCCAAAATTCGAGTTGAAGGTAGGGCGAAATCAAATTACTTAAGTCCACCACGCATCTGCTAGTTAGCGAACGTCTCCCGACGTCATTTCTAAGCATATGGGAGAACCTATGGCCAATCCACTCACTAGGATTCGAACTCACGACGTGGGGCTAAGCCTCAGGACCATACCTGAGCTCTGATACCACTTTGCATCCCAAAACTAGAGTTGAAGGTAGGGCAGAATCAAATTACTTAAGTCTCTTTTAAACCCAAAAACTCGAGTTTAAGGTAGGGCAGAATCAAATTACTTAAACCCACTACGCATCTGCTAGTTAGCGAACGTCTCTCGGTGTCATTTCTGAGTATGTAGGAGAACCTATAGATGAATCCAGTCAAGGATTCGAACTCACGACGTGGGGCTAAGGCTCAGGTCCATACCTAAGCTCTGATACCACTTTTTGACCAAAAACTCGAGTTTAACGTAGGACGGAATCAAATTACTTAAATCAATTTGCTACCCAAAACTTGAGTTGAAGGTAGGGCAGAATCAAATTACTTAAGTCCACCACGCATCAGCTAGTTAGCGAACGTCTCTCGACGTCATTTATGAGTGCATGGGAGAACCTATGGCCAATCCACTTATTAGGATTTGAACTCACGATGTAGGGCTAAGACTCAGGCCCATACTTGAGCTCTAATACCACTTTGCTACCCAAAACTCGAGTTGAAGGTAGGGCGGAATCAAATTACTTATCTTTTCTATCCAAAACTTGAGTTGAAGGTAGGGCGAAATCAAATTACTTATCTTTTCTACCTAAAACTCGAATTGAAGGTAGGGCGGAATCAAATTAATTAAGTCCACCACGCATCCGTTAGTTAGTGAAAGTCTCCCGGCATCATTTCTGAGTGTATAGGAGAACTTGTGGCCAATCCACTCATTAGGATCTGAACTTATGACATGGGGTTAAGCCTCAGGCCCATACCTGAGCTCTGATACCACTTTGCTACCCAAAACTTAAGTTGAAGGTAGAGCGGAATCAAATTACTTATCTTTGCTATCCAAAACTCGAGTTGAAGGTAGGACGGAATCAAATTACTTATCTTTGCTACCTAAAACTTGAGTTGAAGGTAAGGCGGAATCAAATTACTTAAGTCCACCACGCATCTGCTAGTTAGTGAACGTCTCCTGACGTCATTTCTGATTGCATGGGAGAACCTATGGCCAATCCACTCATTAGGATTTGAACTCACGACGTAGGGCTAAGCTTCAGGCTCATACCTGAGCTCTGATACCACATTGCTACCCAAAACTTGAGTTGAAGGTAGGGTGGAATCATATTACTTAAGTCTCTTTTCTACCCAAAACTCGAGTTTAAGGTAGGGCAGAATCAAATTACTTAAATCCACCACATATCCGCCAGTTAGCGAACATCTCCGGGCATCATTTCTGAGTACGTAGGAGAACCTATGGCCGAATCCAATCAAGGATTCGAACTCACGATGTGGGGCTAAGCCTCAGACCCATAACTGAGCTCTAATAGCACTTTTCTACCCAAAACTCGAGTTTAACATAGGGCGGAATCAAATTACTTAAACCACTTTGCTACCCAGAACTCGAGTTGACGGTAGGGCGGAATCAAATTACTTAAGTCCGCCAAGCATCTGCTAGTTAGCGAACATCTCTCACATCATTTCTGTGTGCATGGGAGAACCTATGGCCAATCCACTCATTAGGATTTGAAATCACGATGTGGGGCTAAGCCTCAGGCCCATACCTGAGCTCTAATACCACTTTGCTACCTAAAACTCGAGTTGAAGGCAGGGCTGAACCAAATTACTTATCTTTGCTACCCAAAACATGAGTTAAAGGTAAGGCAGAATCAAATTACTTATCTTTGCTACCCAAAACTCGAGTCGAAGGTAGGGTGGAATCAAATTACTTAAGTCCACCACGCATCCATTAGTTAGCGAATGGCTCCTGGCATCATTTCTGAGTGCATGGTAGAACCTATGGCCAATCCACTCATTAGGATTCGAACTCACGATGTGGGGCTAAGGCTCAGGCCCATACTTGAGCTCTGATACTACTTTGCTACCCAAAACTCGAGTTAAAGGTAAAGCGGAATCAAATTACTTATCTTTGCTACCCAAAACTTGAGTTGAAGGTAAGGCCGAATCAAATTACTTATCTTTGTTGCATAAAACTCGAGTTGAAGGTAGGGCGGAATCAAATTACTTAAGTCCACCATGCATCTGCTAGTAAGCGTACATCTCCCGATGTCATTTCTGATTGCATGGGAGAACCTATGGCCAATCCACTCATTAGGATTCGAACTCACGATGGAGGGATAAGCCTCAGGCCCATACCTAAGCTCTGATACAACTTTGCTACCCAAAACTTGAGTTCAAGGTAGGGCGGAATCAAATTACTTAAGTCCACCACACATCCGCTAGTTAGTGAAGGTCTCCCGACGTTATTTCTGAGTGCATGGGAGAACCTATGGCCAATCCACTCATTAGGATTCGAACTCACAATGTGGGGCTAAGCTTCAGGCCCATACCTGAGCTCTGATACCACTTTGCTACCCAAAACTCGAGTTGAAGGTAGAGTGGAATCAAATTATTTATCTTTGCTACCCAAAACTCAAGTTGAAGGTAGGATAGAATCAAATTACTTATATTTGCTACCTAAAACTTGAGTTGAAGGTAGGGCGGAATCAAATTACTTAAGTCCACCACGCATCTGCTAGTTAGCGAACGTCTCCTGACATCATTTCTGATTACATAGGAGAACCTATGGCCAATCCACTCATTAGGATTCGAACTCATGATGTAGGGCTAAGCCTTAAGCCCATACCTGAGCTCTGATACCACTTTGCTACCCAAAACTCGACTTGAAGATAGGGTAGAATCAAATTACTTAAGTCTCTTTTCTACCCAAAACTCAAGTTTAAGGTAGGGCAAAATCAAATTACTTAAATCTACCACGCATCCGCTAGTTAGCGAATGTCTCCCGGTGTAATTTCTGAGTATGTAGGAGAACCTATGGCCGAATCTAATCAAGGATTCGAACTCATGACGTGGCCCATACCTGAGCTCTGATACCACTTTTTTACCCAAAACTCGAGTTTAACATAGGGCAGAATCAAATTACTTAAATCACTTTGTTACCCAAAACTTGAGTTGAAGGTAGGGCGGAATCAAATTACTTAAGTCCACCACGCATTTGCAAGTTAGCGAACATCTCTTGGCGTCATTTTTTAGCGCATGGGAGAACCTATGGCCAATCCACTCATTAGGATTTGATCTCACGACGTGGGGCTAAGCCTCAGGCCCATACCTGAGCTCTAATACCACTTTGCTACCTAAAACTCGAGTTGAAGGTAGGGTGGAATCAAATTACTTATCTTTGCTACCCAAAACTCGAGTTAAAGGTACGGCAGAATTAAATTACTTATCTTTGCTACCCAAAATTCGAGTTGAAGGTAGGGCAGAATCAAATTACTTAAGTCCGCCACGCATCCGTTAGTTAGCGAACGTCTCCCAGCATCATTTTTGAGTGCATGGGAGAACTTATGGCCAATCCACTCATTAGGATTCAAACTCACGATGTGGGGCTAAGCCTCAGGCCCATACCTGAGCTCTGATACCACTTTGCTACCCAAAACTCGAGTTGAAGGTAGGACGGAATCAAATTACTTATCTTTGCTACCTAAAACTTGAGTTGAAGGTAGGGTGAAATCAAATTACTTTAGTCCACCATGCATCTACTAGTAAGCGCACGTCTCCTGACATCATTTCTGATTACATGGGAGAACCTATGGCCAATCCACTCATTAGGATTCAAACTCACGATGTAGGGCTAAGCGTCAGGCCTATACTTGAGCTCTGATGCCACTTTTTAGCCAAAACTCAACTTGAAGGTAGGGCATAATCAAATTACTTAAGTCTCTTTTCTACCCAAAACCCAAGTTTAAGGTAAGGCAGAATCAAATTACTTAAATCCACCACACATCCGTTAGTTAGCGAACATCTCCCGGCATCGTTTCTGAGTACGTAGGAGAACCTATAGCCGAATGCAATCAAGGATTCGAGCTCACGACATGGAGCTAAGCCTCAGGCCCATACCTGAGCTTTGATACCACTTTTCTACCCAAAACTCGAGTTTAACGTAGAGCGGAATCAAATTACTTAAACCACTTTGCTACCCAAAACTCGAGTTGAAGGTAGGGCGGAATCAAATTACTTATCTTTACTACCTAAAAATTGAGTTAAAGGTAGGGCGGAATCAAATTACTTAAGTCCACCACGCATCTGCTAGTTAGCGAATGTCTCCCGACGTCATTTCTGATTGCATGGGAGAACCTATGGCCAATCCACTCATTAGGATTTGAACTCATGATGTAGGGCTAAGCCTCATGCCCATACCTGAGCTCTGATACCACTTTGCTACCTAAAACTTGATTTGAAGGTAGGGCGGAATCAAATTAGTTATCTTTGCTACCCAAAACTCGAGTTGAAGGTGGGGCGGAATCAAATTACTTGAGTCCACCACGCATTCGCTAGTTAGCGAACGTCTACCAGTGTCATTTCTAAGTGCATGGGAGAACTTTTGGCCAATCCACTCATTAGGATTCGAACTCAGGACATAGGGCTAAGCCTTAGGCCCATACGTGAGCTCTGATACCACTTTGCTACCCAAAACTCGAGTTGAAGGTAGAGCGGAATCAAATTACTTATCTTTGCTACCTAAAACTCGAGTTAAAGGTTGGGCGGAATTAAATTACTTAAGTCCACCACGCATCTGCTAGTTAGCGAACGTCTCCCGGCATCATTTCTGAGTGCATGGGAGAACCTATGGTTGAATCCACTCATTAGGATTTGAACTCATGACGTGGAGCTAAGCCTAAGGCCTATACTTGAGCTCTGATACCACTTTGCTATCCAAAACTCGAGTTGAAGGTAGGGTGGAATCAAATTGCTTAAGTCATCTAATTTTTGTTCTAATTTTTGAATCATTTCATTTAATATTGATTTTCTTTAATCAATTGCTGAATTTAATTTGTCGTCTAATTTTTGTTCTAATTTTTGAATCATGTCCATTTGATATTGATTTTCTTTAATCAATTGTTGAATTATATGTACTGTACTAGATTGAATTTGTATTAATTCACTAATTTTTTTTCTAAATTCTTTTGTTGATCTCGTATTTCCTGAATATATTGGGTAACACTCATAATGTTTGTTTTAGATATGTCATTAACTCAGTGAGCTGATTTTTCATGTCTTCAAGTTTTATTAAATTTTCTATCGTAGGATTTGGTATAATAGGATCGGTAATTCTACCATTTTGTTCTCTATTTTTTCCAGGTTCTAGAAACCTAATGGGTTGAGCTAAATGTAAGGATTATGATTTTAATAAAGGAGAAGAGGTTGCAGTAGATGGTTGTTCGGAATAAGAATGTCTTCTATTAATAGAGGGATTTATATGCATTGGATATTAAATTACAAGTAAGGTTCGTAATTTAGTTCGAAAATATGTTCCTACTTTTGCAACGTCATTAAATAGTTGATCAATATAAATTGTATTAGTATTTTTAAATTCTATACTATGATGAGAATTTTTTAATCCATAATTAATTTGATAAGTAATTGAAAAGGAATTGTCCTTGTGTCATTAAATCTTCTTTATAGAATTTGTATGCTATAGTAATGGTATTGTCTAGATTAGGTGATTTTAGAGGAATGCCTAATTTTAAACGTGTGTTAAATTTTTTTTTCCATATGCTAAATTTCCATTCATGATTCCTATAATTTGATCATTTAAGTTGTTCATTCTTTCATCTACTATTGCCATTTGTATTGGTGAATCTATTCCTTTTTGGAAAGTAGATTTTAAAAGAATCTGTATAGTTGATAAATGAATGTATCCAATTTTTGATCGTTTTTCTTTTGAGATTTTTTGTAATTGTTTTGAAATCTATTCTTGATCAATTAAACTAATTCGAATATATCCATTCCATTGATCCGTTCTATTGGGTGTTTCATGTACTAGTTTACCAAAATAAATAATATTTTTTCGATTGATTATATTTTGAACTAATGAATGATGAATATCTTGACCTGATTTTAAATTTAATTTTGTTTTAGCAATTTATTTTTGTTTATCATTAGATAATAAAGTATTAATATGAAATGTTCCTAAACATTCAGTTAATTCTAAATTATCTACATCTAAGATAGTTGAATCTTTTTGTTTTTCTGAAGATTCTGTCATATTAAGGATGATAAGGTGTAGTGATTTGATGTTGAGTTAATGTTCTTTCAAGAGATGCTAATTCATTTGAATAAAATTGATAAAGATTCTGTGCTAAATCTAATTTTTCTTTGATAGGAATGCGTCCTTGAGAATTAACATTTGCAAAAATTAAATCAATATTTCTAGTTTCATAGTATTTAAATTCACTATAATATTGGTTTCTAACTTGTTATGTATATTGTATATGATCTAGTAGTGTTTACAAATAGGAAAGGTAGTCATTACAATGTTCTTGATAGTTCCTATTAAACCATTCAAGAAAATTATCTATAAATAATAGACTTTGTATATATAAATACCTTCTTAGTCTATGGTTAAGACCAAAATGGTATACTGCTTGTAAGAAACCAATAATAGTATGCGGATCTAATACAAAATAACATATTTCAATAAACTTCAATAACACTTGCACAAATAATATGGAAATTAAAATGTATGCAATTAGACAAAAGAAAATCATTTTATTCGAAAAAGCAATCTTAATCTATTAGATAATTGATTTCTTTGATATCTGTCTTTCTATTTTTTCGATTATTGTCCCGGACATGTTTAAAGAATAGAAGCATCTGATTAGCTTCAAATTCTAGCTGGTAATTTTTATTAATTCAAGCAAGGGCTATATATTCTTTATATCGTTTGATCCATAGATTATGATTTTCTTCCATTTCATAACTTTGTTTGATTTGATGTTTGGGCATAACTTTTGTCTCAAAATAAGTCATAAAGCAATCTTTTTATTGCAAATTGCTAAGGTACAAGGTAGATTGAAGAGATACACAAGGCTTAATCGATGAGTGGTTTTAGTAGTTTCTGATAATATTTTCTAGTTTTGATTACTATATGTTTGTGTTCATTGGTTAATACAATAAGCCTACTGGTCTTGTACATCTGCACATATCTTCGTGCATCGAGACTGCTATTTGCATGTTTGTTCTGTGCATGATATCTAGCAAGTATGTCATCTAATGCTTGTTCACGTTCATACGTCTCTTTGATGGATTGTTTCAAATATCTTTTTCTTTCAAAATATCCATAATTCATTTCTGTAGTTGGAAAAATGAATTAGTTAAGATTATAAGAAACAGTGGGATCTAATAAAACATTTATAAATGGTGAAATAATAATGGATAAAAATTTTGGATTCTACAATTGTGTAAGAATTCATGCCAATGAGAATTAGGAAAAGCAATAGAACTTGCATATAGCAACAGAATGATAGATTTCATGTATAGATATATAATTGATGAAACAAGAACTTCTAATAGTTGCATACCTTGGTCTCCATAAATGCTTAAACGCCAATCCTTAGAGCTGAGGGAGATTTTGGTAGGAAACTAAGAGGTTTTTTATTTCATGAGCGTGAATGCTTTGAGAGGACTACATTATATAGGAGGAAACAAAGAGAAAAGGACAAAACCTAATTGGCTGACAAAAGTAAGAATCTAATAAAGAAAGAAAAAAGTAAGATTCCTACCAACTAAAAGACTAATGGAAAAAGCGAAAAGCTAAAAGTAACACTAATAATGTACATAAAAAGAATAGAAAAGCAGATTCCTCTGTTGATGGCCAACAACGGGACCTACATCTTGTCTGTATCCTTGTTTGTCTTTATTCTTCAATTATTGCTTCAATTGATCTAGTGTCTTCATTCTGAGCAGTGGATGGACAATATTTGCATGTATGTTCGGGATGTTATTGCAGTTGATGACAAATAGTGTATTTCCATGATGCAGTAAGGTCATTGAAGATTCCTTCCATGGTTAGAAATGGATTTAAAAATTGTTTGATGATTTGTAGAGCATCCGGAGGGAGTGCGGATCTGTATGAAGAGATCATTATTTGATTGAATCCTTTGCAGTTGACTTTAATGTTTGATTCCGAGTTGATTCGAGCTGCTTGCATAAAAACGTCTTCAATGCAGTTGAGATTAAATTGATTGATCAATGCCCATTCAAATTGATGATTAGGGGGATCATCAATAGCTGGATAGATACAATTACTTATTCCAATAGTAAGGAAAGCAACTCTAGATAATATGATATATGCATCTTTGATAGTGTCATGTTCTTTGAAAATGGGATAGCTGCTCCAAATTTTTATAAAGATTTTTCAATCCTTGGCGAAGCGGTCCTTATAGTTTTTCACAGTTTGGATAAATCAAGTTAGAAATTCCGAGAGTAATTGTAGGTTGGAGAGATATATTGTATCGATGAGTCCACTTTGGAAAAAGAGATAAGTGGTTAATGGATCTGCTTTTGGGAAAATAATGGCTTTTGGTCCATATTTGCCTCTATTTTGTGGGTAATATTGAAAGATTTTTTGGGCTTCAGTCCATGTGTTTAAAGCTTGGAAACAATCTAAAAACATTTTGGAAGTGAGTTTCCATGCTTCTATTTAGAGGGCTTTTGAAGGTACTGAATTAATACGGTCTATATTGATAGGTTTGCCCAATGATTTCATTCTGGTTTCAGAGATGGGTTTTTCTAAGGCTTGTTTGTATTGTGGTTTGAGAGTATGGTTTTTAAACTATGCTCAAGATTGTTCTACTTTAGCTTTAGATGAAAAACTTTTATGTAAAATTTCCTGAACGGCCGGTGATATGAACAGTTGCTTTATGCCATTCATCGTACAATCCTGCCATTGGTCCATTGTATATCACATAGGTCTTAGATTCAGTTGTATCTTTCTGCTTCTAAGATCCACTTGTTGTAGCTGAGGGAACTGAAACTGCTTGGGTTATTTATTGTGGAGTTATTAATGGAATGGTAGAAGTAAAAGTAGTGGGTTTAGCAATATTTATGGTTGGAGGACTGGTTATGACTGTTTGTGGGTCCTTTGGGTCCTTCATGTTTTGTTTTAATACCTGGACTGTAGCTCTGAGTTGATTTATTTCTTTTGTGATGCTGCCAACCTGCTGTTGTAAATTAAGTAATTCTAGTTCTTTTTGCGATAATGCATCTTCGAGACTTAATATAACTACTTCCATTCGTGTATAAAAATATCTGCAAGAAAATTGTCAGTAGATTTGATATATTGAACTTGAAATTGATACTGATTAAGCTCGAGCTGCCACCTAATGAGGCATCCTTGATTATAATTGGTGTGTATATTGTACTGAATGAATCCACATACATACTTTTAATCTGTTGAATTGTAAATTCAATTGGTAATAAATCTATTCGCCATTTTCTCAATGTTTTGAGACAGGCTAATGTTTCCTTTTCATGAATTGGATATTTCAATTAAGTGGGATTGAAAGTCCCATTTATATATTTGCAAAGTAAATACTTCTTTTGATTGAATGGTTGTGCCAAAAGGCAGCCAGTCTATATATCCATATTGGCATCAATTTGGACCAGCAGTGTATCCTTTAAAAGATAATTATATAAAACATGTAGATCCTTGCATAAAGCCTTGAGTTTTTGAACAGCCTGAGTATCAACATAAGTCCAATTCAATTAAGCTTTAGTACTACATTTAAGTTGTAAAAGTTTTTTTTCTTTAGCTAAATCTCTAAAAAAACCTTGATATGATATATAATTTAAAATGCCTAAAAATTGTTGTACCTGGGTTCGATTTGTTAATTAATTAGGAAATTCTTGAATTTTATTTAAAATATTAGGTTGTAATTTTAAATAACCATTTTGGAATTCAATTCCTAAATATTCGATATTTTGTTATGCTAGTTTTATTTTCTTTTTGCTGAGAATTAATTCTTTTTCTTTACAACGTTGAAGAACAATTTTGACCTTTTTCAAATGATCCATTTTATCCTAATCAGAGTAGATAATAATATCTTCAATATAAACAAAAGTAAAGTCTTCCAATCCATCAAGATTGTTATCCATAAATCGTTGATAAATACTAGGTGCTTGTTTTAAACCAAAGGGTAATACATTGCATTGATAATGTTTTTGTGGAGGACATGTAAAAGCAGTTAATGGTTTGGTATTTTCATGTAATCTTAGTTGCCAATAGCCTAATTTTGCATCTAATGTTGTAAACCATGTATGTCCTTTTAATTTATTAATAATATAATCTTTGCGTGGAAGTTTGTATGCATCTTCGATTGTTGCTTCATTGAGTTTTTTATAATTTATGACCATTCGTCGTTTACCACGGTTTTGTTCAACTGAATTATTTACATAAAAGGCTGGTGCTAAATGTTTACTAGAACTAGGTGAGATTAATTGCTTAGCTAATAAGTCTGTACATTTGGTAATCAATTCTTGTACATCTTGTTGAGTATATGGGATATTGTTTCGAATATTAACTTCTTGTGTAGGATCCTTTAGTTTTATTTCAATTAATTGTTGATTTTGGTTTTTAATGGGATCAAGAGGATTTTCACTACAAACATTGTCTAATAAGTTGTCAATTTCTAGTTGGATAGATATATTGTTGAGAAGATAGAATTGAAGATAATCTAACCTACTGGTTATATATTGTAACGTTTGGTAATATGTAGTATGATAAATAGAAATTTTGAGAATGATTGATTTTTTATTTAAAGCTTTAATGTTTGGAGTTCGTAAGGTAATATAATGTAAATATTGACAAAATGGAGTATATAATTTTAAGAAGTTATTGCCCAGAATTACTGGTAAGCCTGATTCTTGTTGATAAATAGAGGATACTGAAAATGTAAAATTTTCTATAAGGATATTATTATAATAACTTACATACCATATGAATTTAAAACTTCCATCTGTTATGCATATTTGTAGTCGTTTTTCTAATTTTTTCCAAGTAGTTAATAATTGTTTTGAAGCAATACAAATAGTTGCTCCAGTGTCTATATATGTATTAACTTTTTTATTCTGAATTATTACTTGAATAAAAGTTGTATTCGAATTCCACTGAGAATTCTGTTGTTTCTGATTCATAATGTTATATTGAGGATATAGTAGAGTCTGTATCATAATCTGATTCGATAGGTTCTAAATTTTCTTGAATTGCTGAATTCAATATCTTGAGTTTTTTAGTATATTTTGTTGTTGGATTTTTCCTTTTAGGACAAGTATTTGCATAATGACCTTCTTCCTTACATAACCAACATCTACAAGTTTTTTTCTTTTATGGACAATCTTTTCTTTCTGGTTTAAATTGTCTATATTTATATCGGCTAATTTGTTTTTTATAAGGAATATAAGGTCGTCTTTTATAATAATTGCGAGGATAACGTTTCCATCTATAAGACTTATTTGTTTTCTT
>JAOQMP010000209.1:0-18048 GCA_027563575.1 Erythroxylum pedicellare | reverse complement strand
ATAAATACTCCTTCAAAACACTGAAGGTTGAATTGATTGATGAGTTACCATTCAAATGTATGTTGTGGTGGTTCGTCTATTGGTTGATAAATGTCGTTGCTGATCCCAATAATGAGAAAGGCAATTTTGGATAATTTAATTTCTGCATCCTTGAGAGAGTCATTCTCTTTAAATATAGGATAACTGCTGAATATTTTAATAAAGATCTCTTGATCCTTCGCGAAACGATCCTTATAATTTTTAACAGCTTGAATAAACCCAACAGGAAATTCGGATAGGATGGTTAGATTGGTTAAATAGATGGTATCAATAAGTCCACTTTGAAACAATAGATAAGTAGTTAATGGGTCTGCTTCTGGAAAAATGATAGCTTTAGATCCATATTTTCCTCAGTTTTGAGGATAATATTGTAATATTTTCTGGGCTTCAGTCCATGTGTTTAATGATTGGAAACCGTCGTAAAACATTTCAAAGGTTAGTTTACGGGCTTCTATTTGTAAGGCTTTGGATGGTAAAGAATTGATTCGGTCCATGTTGATGGGTTTACCTAAAGTCTTCATTTTGGTTTCTGGACCAGATGTCTCTAAAACTTGTTTGTATTGTGATTTTAAAGCAAGATTTCTAAAATCTGCTAAAGCTTTTTCAGCATCAGCTCTAAATGAAAAGCTTTTGGGTAAAATACCTGAGCAGCCTGTGATATGAACAACTAAACCTGCCATTGGTCCATTGTAGATACCATAGGTTTTTCCTTCCGATGCATCCTTTTGTCTTTGAGATTCAAGAGGGTTGGTTGGTTGGATTGATGATGCTTTGGTAATTTGTTGAGGTGTGATTAATGGAATGGTAGAAGTAATGGTTGTGGAAGTGGATGTGTTTGTAAGAATGGGTGTAACTGGTTGTTGGTCCTTTGTGATTTGTTTCAATACCTGGATCGTAGACCTGAGTTGATTTATTTCCTTCGTGATGCTGCCAATTTCTTGTTGTAAATTGATCAATTCTACTTCTTTTTATGATAATGCTTCTCCGAGACTTAGTATTGCTGCTTCCATTCTCTTATTAAAATATCTGCAAAAAAGTTGTCAGTAGACTTGATATATTGAATTTGAAATTGAGATTGATTGAGTTTGAGTTGCCATCGTATGAGGTGACTCTGATTATAATTGGTTTTGATATTATACTGAATGAATCCGTATAAATACTTGGAGTCCGTTTGAATTGTAAATTCAACCGGTAATAAATGACGAATGTTTTGAGACAAGCTAGTGTTTCTTTTTCATGAATTAGATACTTGAATTCAGTGGGATTAAAGGTCTCATTTATATACTTGCAAAGTAAATACTTCTTTTGATTGAGTGGTTGTGCCAAAAGGCAGCCAACCCATGTATCCATACTGGCATCAATTTGAACTAGAAGTGTATCCATAGGAAGATAATTATACAAAACAAATAAATCCTTACATAATTCTTTTAATTTCTGAACTGCTTTAGTATCATAATTAGTCCAATTCTATTGAGATTTTGTATTACATTTAAGTTGTAAAATTTTTCTTTCTTTGGCTAAATCTTTAAAAAAGCCTTGATCTGAAATATAATTTAAAATACCTAAAAATTGTTGCACATGAGTCCTATTTATTAATTGATTAGCGAAATCTTGAATTTTATTTAAAATATTAGGTTGTAATTTTAAATAGCCATTTTAAAATTTAATTCCTAAATATTATGTATTTTGTTGTGCTATTTTTACTTTTTTTATTAGAATTAATCATTTTTCTTTACAACGTTGAAGAACTATTTTAACCTTTTTTAAATGATTGATTTTATCCTGATTTGAATAAATAATAACATCATCAATATAAACAAAAGTGAATTCTTATAATCCTTCTAAATTGTTATTAAAGTGTTGATAAATACTTGATGCTTGTTTTAATCCAAATGGTAACACATTCCATTGAAAATATTTTTGTGGAGGACAAGTAAACGCAGTTAAAGGTTTTGTATTTTCATGTAATCTTAGTTGTCAATAACTTGATTTTGCATCTAAAGTTGTAAATCATGTATGTCCTTTTAATTTATTGATAATATAATCTTTACGAGAAAGCTTATCATCACTTATAGTGGCTTCATTGAGTTTTTTTTTTTTATAGTTTATAACCATCCTACATTTACCTCATTTTTGTTCAGTTGAATTATTGACATAAAATGCTGGAGCGGAATGTTTATTAGTACTTGGTGAGATTAAATGTTTGGTTAATAAATCGAAACATTCAGGAATAAATTCTTGTACATCTTGTTGAGTATATGGTATATTATTAAGAATATTAATTTCTTGTGTTGGATCCTTTAATTTGATTTCAAACAATTTTTGATTATGATTGTTGATTATGATTTTTAATTAGATCAAGGGAGTTTTCATTACAAACATTGTCTAATAAGGTGTCAATTTTCAATTGAATAGACATATTGTAGAGAAGATAGAACTAAAGATAATATAGTTTGGTGGTTAAAAGTTGTAATTTTTGGACACATGTGGTATGATAAATATGAATTTTAAGAATTATTGATTTTTGCTGTAGAGCTTTTATGATTGCAGTTCTTAAAGTGATATAATGTAAATATTGGCACAGAGGATTATATAATTTTAAGAAATTATTACCTAGAATTATAATAATCTTGATTCTTGTTGATAAATAGATGGTACTGAAAATGTAAAATTTTCTATTAGGATATTATTATAATAACTTACATAACAAATAAATTTAAGACTCCCATCTACTATACTTATTTGTAATGATTTTTCTAATTTTCAGTTTGTTAATAATTGTTTTGAGGTGATAAATATAGTAACACCTGTATTTATATATGCATTAACTTTTTTATTGTGAATTATTACTTGAATAAAAGTTGTATTCGGATTCAATTGATGATTATGTTTTTGATTCATAATGATATAGAGAAAATTGTACAGTCTGTATTATAATTAGATTGTATATGTTCTAAATTTTCTTGAGTTGCTAAACTCAATGTGGAGTTTTTCTTTATAATGCTTAGTATCGGGATTTTTTCTTTTTAGGGCAAGCATTTGCATAATATCCTTTTCCTTGACATAACCAACATCTACATGCTTTTTTCTTTTGTGGACAATATTTTTTTAGGTTTAAATTGTCTATATTTATATCTTCTAAATTATTTTTTATAAGGGATATATGGTCTTCTTTTGTAATAATTACGAGGATAACATTTCCATTTATAAGATTTTTTTGCAAGGTTTATATGATTTTCTTTGTTTATAACTTTTAGAAACTCTAGATTTACATCCATATTGTTGTGGCACATCAGCATATTTAGAACAACACAATTGAATGTCTTTGTGTCTTAAAGTTCGTTTTAATTTTGTCTCAAAACATCGTTCAGATAAAATTTATTAAGTTGTGAGAATAGCTTCACCTAAATTATAAGCAATTATTCTATTATCTTGTTTTTCTTGAATTTTGCTTCTACTTTCTGATTCATTAGATAAGGTAGTTTTTGAATAAAAATATGAATATACATTTCTTGTTCGACCCTAGTTAATTTATAAGAATATTTTTTAAATTCACATATATATTTTTCTAAATAACATATATCACAGATTCTTATATTATTTAAATGCCATTAAGCTTTTATTTTGTCATTATTGGCTACTTCGCGTTTAAAAGCAAGGATATCTTTTCCTAAAAATTCCTTGTAAATTTCGCCTGATATAATATGAAAAAGTTGAATATTATTGGTTGCAGATTGATACAAGGGTGTATTTTTAATGCCATCATCATTATGTAATAAAAAATGTTGTACTATCCCATAGGTTTATATGTAATAAAACTCCATAAAAAGTCTTTGTTGTCTAATTCACCAAATGATTTTTCAATTTTAACTAATAATTATAACTTATTTGCCCATTCTACTATTAAATTTTCTAGTTGTAAAACACAATCAAGATTTAATATTCTATCACCTACAGAAATATGTTTTGGAGTATATTCAATAGGATATCTTCTTCTTTTTTTAATCCTTTTTGATAATAGCCATGTTGATTAATGAAATCATCTGCTTGCCATTGATAGGAATGTTGTTGTTCTTTCTTGCGTTTGTCACCACTTATTTGTTCTCTTTTTATATGTTGTCTTCCTATTTGCTTTTCTTTACTTTTACTACTTTTTGGTTGTTCATCATCAACATAAACTTCTTGATCTAATTCATAACTATAAATAATTTCATCTTTATCAGTTATTTGACGAATTTGTTCTGTATCGGTGTGTAACGTTAATTTTTGTACTAAGTGAGTAATTTCTGATAGTTAAGATTGTATATTTCATTCAACTTGTTCTAAAGATTCTTCTTCGATTGTTTCAAAGATTAAATTTCCCATGGCCTTACTAATGTGATCGATTTTGGTGATGTTTTTGGCTCTGATACCACTAGTGTGCTAGACCTTATTGTTTTTATTTCTTTTAGTCTTCTATGTACGTTTTGATCTATGCCTTGTATAATTTCTATTTGTTGTTTATTTTCTTTAACTAACTGTTGAATTATTTGTATTGTATTTGCTTGAATTTGTATTAATTCATTAATTTTTAGTTCTAAATTCTTTTGATGTTCCTTTAATTCTTTAACATATTGTGTCACACTCATAGTGTATGTTTCATATAAGTAGTTAATTCAAAGATTTGATTTTTAATATCTTCGAGTTTTCTAGAATTTTCTACTGTAAGGTTTGGAATAACAGGGTCAGTAATTTTAACCTTTTGATCTATATTTTTTCCAGGTTCCATGAATCTAATTGGTTTGGTTAAACGTAAATATTGTGATTTTAATAATTGTGAAGATGTTGAAGAAGTTGGTGTTTTTGAAAAAGAATGTCTTCTATTAATAAATGGATTTATATGGATTGGATGGCAGGTAATGTTCTTAATTTAGTTCGAAAATTTGTACCTACTTTAGCAACGTTAGTAAATAATTAATCTATATAAATTTTATTAGTATTTTTAAATTCTATACTATGATGAGAGTTTGTTAAGGTGTAACTAATTTGGTAAGTAATAGCAAAGGGGTATTGTCCTTGAGTTATTAATTCTTCTTTATAAAATTTGTATGCTATGGTAATTATATCATCTAAATTAGGTGATTTTAGAGGAATACCTAATTTTAATCGTATATTAAATTTTATTTTTCGATAAGCTAGATTTCCGTTCATTATGCCTATTATTTGATCATTTAAATTAGTCATTCTTTCATCTACTATTGTCATTCTTATAGGTGAATCTATTCCTTCTTGAAATATAGATTTTAAAAGAATCTGTATAGTTGATAAATGAATATAACCAATTTTTGATCGTTTTTCTTTTGGGATTTTTTGTAATTGTTTCAAAATTTGTTCTTGATTAATTAGACTAATTCGAATATGTCCATTACATTGATCCATTTTAATAGGTGTTTCATGTACTAATTTACCCAAATAAATAATATTTTTTCGATTAATTACATTTTAAGCTAATGAATGTTGGATATCTTGACCTGGTTTTAAGTTTAATTTTGTTTTACAAATTTGTTTTTATTTATCATTAAATAATAAAGTATTAATATGAAAGGTTCCTAAAGATTCGGTTAATTCTATATTATCTACATCTAATATAGTTGAATCTTGTTGTTTTTCCGATGAAGATTTTGTCATATTGAATTAAGGATGATAAGGAGATGTAATTTGATGTTGAGTTAAGGTTCTTTCGAGAAATATTACTTCATGTAAATAAAATTGATAAAGATTTTGTGTTTACTCTAACTTTTCTATAATAGCAATATTTCTAGTTTCATAATATTTAATGTTACTATAATATTGGTCTCTAAGTTGTTCTATATATTATTTATGATCTAATAATTGTCTACAAATAGGACAGGTAGTCGTTACCATGTTCTTGATAGTTCGGATGAAACCATTCAAGAAAAGGGTCTATAAATAATAAACTTTGTATATATAAATACCTTTTTAGTCTATGGTTAACACCAAAATGGTATACGGCTTGTAAGAAACTAATAATAGTATGTTGATCTAATACAAAATAATAGATTTCAATAAATTTAGTAAAGATTTGTGCAAATAATGACATGAAAATAGAGCATAAAATGCATGCAAAGAGACATAAGGAATTCATTATGAGGTTAATCTATAAGATAGTTTATTTCCTTGACAAATTCTTTTCGATTTCTACAATTATTTCTTAGGATATGTTTTGACAAATGAATCAGTTGAGTAGCTTCAGTTGCTAGTTGGAAATTATTAGTTGCTTTACCAATTTCTAAATATTATGTATATCTCTTAATCCATTCATTATGACTTTCGTCTACTTCATCACAAATTGTTTCAAAATAAGTCATAAAAGAGAGAAAATTTATTCTAGAAATTTGATAAAACTGAATACATTAGCCAAAAGGCTAATACATTATAGCTTTCTAATAGATGCATCATAGCGTTTAGTGGCTTCATTAATTCTGATAATACTTCCTAGTTTCTATTACTATATCGTTTAATTCGTTCGTGAGTACAATAAGTCTACCGGTCTCATACATCTGCACATATTTGGATGCATCGAGACTGTTATGTGCCAACATGTTTTGTACATAATATCTAGTAAGTATATCATCTAGTGCTTGTTCTCGTTCATATGTCTCTTTGATAGAATGTTTAAAATATCTTTTTTGTTCAAAATAGCCTAAGTTCATATGTGAAAGGAAAGAAAATTTTAATCAATTAGTCTACTTATTATTTTTATATATTCTTTTCTACGCTAAATATTTAATTACTTCTGCTTATTAAAGAAGAATATTATTTGCGATATATGAAACAAGTCTCTAGTATTAGTAGAAGTCGGGATTATAGCATGATATCTTTGAAGTATATTATTATAACATTCTTCATTATGATTGGTGATTTGAATTAATTCTTTGAGAAATTGTTTTTCATCAAAATAGGATCTCATGGTTAATAGACTTAATGCAATGAAATTAATTTAATGAAGATCATTGATTATAAAATAACTATAGTATGTAATGAAATAAGAACTTCTAAGAGTTGCATACCTTTTTCTCCGTAAACGCTTAAACGCCAAACTGTAAGCTGAGAGCTGAAGGAGAGTTAGGTAGGAAACTGAAAGAGAGAAAAATGGTTAACTCGTGCTCTTAGCCTTTTAGAACTTATACATATTGATATATGTGGCTCTTATACAATATGTAATTTAAGATACTGACGTTTATTAATGACTAGTCCCATTATTATTATATGTTCTTTAAAAAAGAGTCTAAAGTTCTTGATAAATTCAAGATTTTAAAAATGAGGTTAAGAAGAAATTGGAAAAGCCATTCAAGATTGTCAGATCTAATTATGGCATTATGACAGAATTTTACAAGAAGAAAAAAAATTGTTTTTCAAATACTTGGAATCATGTGCAATAGTGGCTCGATTCATTATAATATTTTTGAGCAAAAAGGTCTGGTCGAAAGGTAGAATCGCATCTTAAAGGATATAATGAGATCAATGTAAAAATGGACTAACCTACTAGATTACCTTTAGGATGATGCTATAAAAACTATCTTATATATACTTAATAAGGTCCTAAGCAAATCAATGTCAAAGACATCTTTTAAAATATAGAAGGGGTGGAAATCTAACATCACTCACATTCGTATATAGGGCTACCCTACTAAGGTTTACTTATATAATCCTTATTAGGACAAGCTACATGCTCATGTCACTTGTTGTTACTTTGTAGGATATCCTAACCATTCTAAAGGATACTTATTCCACTGTAGAGATGTAGAGATGGAGGATCCAAAATAGTAAGATCACAAATAGCTAAATTTCTGGAATACAATGTCGATAATAAGGGTGATCTATCTCATTTTAATGAAGGTTTTCCTTCTTATCTTTGAGATAATAAAAGAGTGGATATAATAGTTATATCATATCCACCACTCATTCAGTTAGAACTAGTGAATCCTAGTCTTAGCATATATGAATAAACTAAGGTTCTTGAGATAAATGATCATTCTTAATTATTTTAGTTAAGAAGATCTGCAATATCATGTAACTACATAGTTTATTTAGGTAAACAAGACTATGATATTGGATATGTGGTGGATCTAATTATTTTTACAGAAGTTGTTTATAGACCTCATGAGAATTTATGATGGGATTCTATGAGGAACAAAATATAGTCCATGAAGCATAATTAATTATGGGAACTTATGGATTTACCTAATAACTACAAGTATGTCAGTTGTAAATGAATTTACAAGACCAAGAAGGAACCCTAGGGTAAAGTTGAGCAATTTAAAGCCTAGTTAGTTGATAGAGCGTTCACTCAGTAAGAAGGTATTGACTTTAATGTAACCTTTTCTCATGTATCCTCTAAGGGTATTTATAGTGATATGACAATAATAAGTCACTATAATATTGAGCTATATTAGATGAAAATTAAGAACACTTTCCTTAATGGAGACATTTATGAGGAGGTATATATCATACTATGAAGAGTTTTATAATCAAGTTTAAAATGATATAGTTTGTAAATTGAAAAAAAATCAATATATGGTTTAAAACAAGCCTGTAGAAAATGGTAACTGAAGTTTGATAAGGTTGTTAGCTCATTTAGCTTTATAGAAAAAAAAAAAGGTTAAAAAATGCTTATATCACAAGGTAAGGGAAAACAAGGTCATCTTTCTACTTTAGTTGAAGTAGCTTTTGCCCAAGCATTTTGATATGAAGGACTTTGGTGAAACATCTTTTATCATAGGTATTCAGGATAAATCTTAAAACTTATTGGATCTCTTGCAGAGTGCATACATTAAGCATATGCTGCAATGGTTTAATATGGCTAATTGTAAACTTGTTTTAATACCTATCTCTCATAGTGAGAGGTTATCTTTAGCACAATATCCAAAAAATGATATAGATAGATAGGATATGAAGAATGTTCCTTATTCTAGTGTGATGGGTAACCTAATGTATACCCATGTATGCATTAGACCAACCATTGCATTTATTATTGGAATACTGAGTAGGTATCTGGTGAGCCTAGGAATAGATCACTGAAATGCAGTTAAACAGATTTTGAGATACCTTAAAGGAACTAAGGATTATATGTTGACATTCAAGAAAGTCAACAATTTAGACCTTATTGGTTATACAAATTTGGATTTCGCTATGTGTCTAGATGATAGGAAGTTCATATTAAGGTACATTTTTATGTTAGCAAATGGTACTGTTTTATGGAAGAGTGTTAAGCAGATACTAATGAATTTTCGACTATGCAAGCAAAGTTTATAGCATACTATGAGGCTACTTTATAGACAAATTGGCTCAAAAACTTGATTCTTTAGTTATTTATAGTTGAGGTTATATTGTGATATTATTAATGATGTATTGCTTAATAACATTAATAAGAATATCACAAAGTCTAAGTATTTAAAGGTCAAGTATTTGATCATAAAGGAATTAGTACAGAAGTGTGACATTACAGCAGAGAAACATCGAGACTGAGCATATGTTAGTTGATCCACTAATTAAAGGACTTTGCCTAATTATATTTAAGATACACAGTACATAGTATGAGTTTGTTAAGGTTCTTAAGGCATAATAAGTTAGGGATCGTTACAGTTTGCTCCTGATACAATCGTATGGATTATATATATATATATTGATGATCATCATTTTATTTTCAGTTATTCATTTTATTATAGATTATTATAATACAGGTGAAATCTTAAGGTTTGCGTCGATCTTAAATATTTTAATAGCCATTGGTTATATATACATATTGTCCTTGATCCTATGACTCCATGACACATACAAATACTTTGATAAATCTATATATTTATAAGACATAGGGAGATATATGTTTTTTACATTGATCGACCATTGTCTTGAATTTCTTAGCCACTTATATTGTTACTTATTTCCATTACAACTATTGTAATTGATAGTTGTCCAAAAAGAGAAATGATGGAGTTTAAATTCCTTCTAGAAAATTATTAATTACTAACTTTTATAAAAATTAGGCTAGGAAAATTGAATTTGATTCAAATTAAAGATCTAGGTAGATTTGCATGTAATGTAAGATTAGTAGTTCTAGAACCATCAATGATTGGTGAACCTACAGATCCATTTATAACTCTTTTGGAAATATTGCCTGAACGGTGTCTCTTTACTATATTTGAAATACTTCATACAGTATTACTATATTTCAAATACTTCATACAGTACCCAATAAGTTATTAGGTGTTCTTTTAATGGCTTCGGTGCTTGCGGGATTATTAATAGTACCATTTTTGGAGAATGTTAATAAATTCCAAAATCCATTTCAATATCCAATTGCAACAACTGTCTTTTTTATTGGTATTGTAGTAGCCCTTTAGTTGGGTATTGGAGCAACATTACCTGTTGGTAAATCCTTAGCTTTAGGACTTTGTTTGTATTTCCTTATTCTATATTTTATTAAACTATCGCTTTGTAGCTATTGCATAACTCCTTATTTATTTGGGAGCTATAAATGTTTTAATTCTATTTGCAGTGACATTCATGAACTATTTAAAATATTACAAAGATTTTAGTCTTTTCATTGTTGGGAATAAAGTTAATTCCTTAGTTTGTACAAGTATTTTTGTTTCATTTATTACTAGTATTCCATATACGTCTTGGTACGGAATTATTTGGACTACAAGAGCAAACCAAATTCTAGAACAAGATTTGATAAGTAATGTTCAACAAATTAGAATTCATTTATCAACATAATCCATTTGAGAGTCCATTTCAACAATTCTCTTAGTAGCTTTTATATGTGCAATTGCAGTGGCTCGTCAATAATAAATCTTTAGAATTTTCAATCATAATTCAAATTAAACTTCATTCTAATAATGAAGAAGCACGATAAAAATTTTTGGTTAAATGAGCTATAATCTATTGAGGAACATGGGCGTTTACTAGTGTGAGCCAGTTATTTATTGGATCTGTAATGGAAAGACCCGATAAAGTTATTATAAATGATTGTTAAGGTCTCCTGCAGCCTGTTTAAGTAAGTTCAAGGACATATAATTTCTCTATTCTGTTAAGAAACCCACACATTAAAAAAAAGCACAAAAAGACATTAAGTTGATAACATCATAAAATTATACAACTTTTATATAGATTGAGCAAAAGTTTCAATAGCTTATTCATATATCGAGTAACTTGTTCTACGAATTTAGCAATTTATTGAAGCAATTCAGTTATTCATCTAGAAATGGATAACAAATCATATATTTTTTGTATTTTCTTCATTTATACAAATTCATGGTTAATCCTAGGCCAATCACTAAGGTTCATGTTATGTCTAACAAGTTTTTTTTGGGGATATAACAAAAAGTTGGTATTTGCTTACAATCCTCTAGTCAAAACCCTTCTAATTCTTGCACTGGCTCATCATTATTGGCCCTTGTGTCTATTTAGATGTTAAATTATACGCTAAAGGTAAATTGGGAGGTCTTATTATTTCATTTACAAAGGGAATGCAACTCATTTGAGTTTGCTTATTCTCTTGCCAACCTGAGTTTTTCTACTGCATATTGCCTTCATTTTTCCTTAATTTACCTATTGTGTTTGTATTTCTTTTTATCTTTCATTCAATCTATACAACATACATGACGTATCAATAGTTAAAGGGTCTTAACTATTGACACAATCTATCTCATCTCTATATCTTGCATCCATATTCATATGGGTATCCTTTTGTTACTCTGCATATGTTAGAAGATAGAAATATAAAGAAATAGATAAAACAATCAGATTTAGAAAATAGAATCAAAACATAAACACTTCGAGCAAGAACGTGACAATGGGCAAAAAGGAACCTACGAAGGTTCCAAGGCATTAGTAGAAGTCAACAACAGGTTATGGAGCGTGTATATGTTAAAGTTAGAGAGCAAATAGTTTTCTCAAGCTCTATCAAGGAATGTTCATCTCAACTAACTAGCTTATGCAGAATATAGAGACTATTTGCATATCAACAGTAGCAAGGAAGATCGAAGCAAACAATTTAAAAGAAATGAAAAGCATTAGTTGTGAGATTTACCTCATGGAGACAAAGATTGAGTTGATTTTGGTACCGGGTTTTTTGTTGTGAATTCATCCGCTTGATACACTCAGCTGCTGTACTAGTAAAAGAAGAGATATGAGAAAAAGCTTCCTCACTTTGCATCGAAGAGCTTCCGTTGTGAAACATGAAATATGACAAATAGAAACTTTGTTCATGAATGATTGAGCTTACCTATTTTTCTAGGTTACGGATCTACGATTCCCCTTCATGATCCTGCCATGGGTGTCCCTCAAGATGGTGATCTCTGGAACTCCCAACCTTAATCGTGTAAAAGAAGAAGAGACGATCGTACTTCGGGAAATTCTTTACCGTTTTTACCTAACGGTGGAGCTTATAGAAGGAAATATTATTAAACGCCGTCGTATGCCTTGAGCTTAGATGTATTTTGAAAATGCAGTCGTCTTTATTTCTAGGACTCTTTTATGTGTAAAAACGTTGTCATTTTCTGGTCATATTTCTTGATGTAGGAGAGTCTTTATGGCTCTCCAAACCTTTGTTATTTTATTTTCTTCCGATTATTAATCAATTTAAATTTTGCAAAAAAAAGAACGTGAATTATTTCAATATTATCCTAACTAAAACTAGCATGATTACATCTTACATTAAGCTGAAAAAAATTGAACTCATACAACGATTAAGGTGTTTTTTTATATGAATTTGAAGCCTAAAAATTACGTATAAAGCTGAAATTCTTTCTGCATTTAGTACAACGCGAATTGATGTCTGGTGAGCTCTAAGAAATATTCACTAAAATAATCAAACTTCTGAACATTAAACGAAAATGGAATCTCTGTTCACATGATGGGCTTAGAACGCTTTTCAAAATATCTATCAACAGTCAACTTCTTTTCTGTCTTCCAAATGAATGAGTTGATAATGCAGCTCATGGACAAAGAGGGTTGACTTTTATTGTGTCTGCTGACGATGAAGAGAGAATTAAGACTTTTAGTCACCTATTGTTTACTACCGATGGAGCTTGTTACCATTGCCACCTCGATGAAACCTTTATTCACGTGATGCATGATTGCGAGAAAGCTGCCGTGTGTGGAGCCACTTTCCTCCTTCCCTACTCCCCCACGCCTTCTTCATACTGCAGCCCCGAGAGTGGCTCACTCAAAACCTCCGCCACTACCGGTCGATTTTCAAGCATGCCTAGCCGATCCTTTTTGGAACTACTTGTTGGTTTCTTTGGACCTGGCGTAATCAGTCACTCTTTGATGAGCATTTTACTTGGTCTTCATCACCTCATTCTCTCATATTGTCTTTTATAAGACTGATTTTTCAGGCCGCTGAGTGGCATTGTCGAGCTAGTATTGGGCCCTGGCCCCGCCAAGAGCACATGATCCGTTGGAGTAAACCGCCTCCTGGATGGGTAAAACGCAATACTGATGGCGCAAGCAAACAATCCACATCCTCAGCCACGACAGGAGGCCTTATTTGAGACACTGACGACAACTGACTCGGAGGCTTATCTCAAAATATCGACTGGTGCTCATCGCTCAATGCTGAACTTTGGGGAGTCTACACTGGCCTTACGTTGGCATAGAATCAGGGATACCGCAGAGTTGAACTTGAAGTGAACTCGGCAGCAGTGATCAGTATCCTTTCCTCATCAGACGACCGAGCTCAAACTCACAACTCTATCGTCCTGGGCATAGATGAGTTGTTCCACAGGAACAGAACAGTTGTTCGTCGACATATTTATCGAGAGAGCAACAAATGTGTTGACTGGCTGGCGCACTATGCTAAACATATAAATGTTGGGGTCACCTATTTTAACACTACACCCATAGAGTGCCACCATTTCCTCACAGAGGATAGATCGGGGATCTGTTTCCCTAGACTCGTTATGTAATTTTTGGTTTTATTTTCCCTTTAAAAAAGGCATTGTTGCACCCTTAAGTTTCCTGTTTACCATTTTCTTTCACTGGATGTTAATTACTTATTTAGATTTTGTATAATCATCATACATATAATAAAGTAGAGCTAGGGGATTGGATAAGCCCTTGAAGTTATTGCAAGGAGATAGAGTTAGAATCCGATCTTGTGCATACCAAAATAATAACAAGACATTTTATTCTATTTTTTAAAAGTTAATATTACTTTAAATTTTATAATATAGTTAATATATAAAGATAGTAAGTATAATTATGCATCATACTTATTTTTTAGTTTGATTCTTTTTCTTATCATTTTCTTCAAATTGTTTTTGAAATTGCTTCTTTGTAAATGTGTAGGTTTAAATGATATTCATATAAACGAGTTGAGAGAACTTTACAAGTAGTATAAAGAGGGTTAGGCAATAGATGTTAATTCCTTTAAAGTCTAAGTCTATAGTTTATACCTTTTTAATAATTTAATTGAAATAAAATCTAATTTCAATTAAACATAAATTAGAATTACAATTAATTATAGCTAAATACTAATTGAATCCAAATAAGATTTAATATCTCATATTCATCTTTATTTATTAAATATATCACATTTTATCTTAAAATGTCTTAAACTTTACAATAAATTACATGTTAACATGCTTTAAAGTCCAAAATTTACCCCAGACCTACTTAGGAATACTTATCTCTTCTAATAAACCATTACTCTCGGAGTGCAAACCAATCTTGGATATGATCAAAGACAAAATCTTTAGCTAGACTTCTAAGTACTTTTCACTGACAAGTAGAGCATAACTTATCTCTTCAGTATTGAATTCTCTAAGTATTTATTAGGCTTGACATCTAGTTCTCCCAAATACTATTATCAAGCAAATTGAGAAAGCTTTCAGAAGATTTCTCTAGAATGGTAATTTGGAGGGGTCTAATAAAGTAAGAATCAATTGGAAACAGGTTTGTGTTCCTAAAAGCCAAGGAGGAATAGATTTTATTCCTCTAAATATGATCAATAGTACAATATTGATTAAAAAAACACATAGAGACTACTAAAAGATATGAATTTCTTGTAGGTCAGGTGGGTTTACAGTCATTACATAAATGGGAAATCCTTTTAGAATTTTCCCTATTCAAAAAATTCCTCAAAAGTAATGTTTAACATCAATAAGCTTAGGGAGAAGATTTAGAGGGTACTCTTTATATAATTAGAGATGGCTTAAAGACTTCATTTTGGAGTATAAGTGGACTCCCTTTGGGGAATTAAATAATCTAACTGACAGACAGTCCCCTAAGAACATTTCTCAGCAAGAGTCCATAGCTTTCTAGGTGTTATCTAACAAGGACACTCTAGAAAGGATATTATTAGATTCAGTTATTCTACAATTCTTAAAGAATTGTATTCTAAACCTTACTCATGAAGATTTAGTTATATGGAGTGGCACTACATTTAGAGAATTCACTATAAAAAATGTAAGTAAATTCTTTGGAATGAAAATCCAGATGTAAGATGGCATAAATTGGTTTTAGGAAACCATCTTCTTCCATGTGCAACTTACACATTATGGATAGCAATGAAGGAGAGGCTACTTACACTAGAGAGGCTCACAAAATTTCTGGCAATCCCTAATAAATGCTATTTTCACAAAAATTACATTGAAACAATGGATATATATTTTTCAATTTTCCATATGCAAATAGAGAATGGAATTTGATCATGCAAAGATGTAGAATAGGAAATCCAAAAAGAACAAGGAGAGACACAATTGCATGTTGCATCATTCGTAACTATGGAACAAGAGAAAATAAGAGAGTATTCAAGATTACTTTTTCTTACTTAGTATTAAAGATATGAGAGGAGTGAAACAACTAGGTCTGTAGAGATAAAGACAATTAACCTAAAACCTTCACCAATAATCTCCTCGAGGACATCAATGCACATTTGATCTCTTATAAAAACAAACTACAGCTCTCTAACCAAATGGGAGACAAATAAAACATCTTCTTATTTATCAGTGGCATTCTTATAAAGCTATAGTCGAAATGTACCAAGCCTTCGTTCTTTAGTTGTATAAATCTTGACCTCATATTTTGATGCTTTAAAGGGCTATTAATATATTCATTTTCGATTATCAAAATTTTTTAGTTGATTAAAATACTTTTTTTTCTCTTCAATTGTTCTTTGTGTATTATCTGTTAGGTTTCTAATTATGTAAATAATGTATATAAATTATAACCCTATATCATACTCAAGATTAGATAAATTAAAATCATCTAATTAAATAATTTTTATCCATAGATTAAAATTGGCATATAAAAATACATCTTGACTACCAAAATATTAGGAATGTTAAAGTGATTTTGACTAAACTTTCTATGCATGCTTTTTTCCCCCCATATAATTCAATTAGTTTGTCACAAAGTTTGATTAGAGTATTCTCTTTTTGAATTGAATCATATTAGTTCTCCAACATTAGTTTCTACTCTATTCGATTCTAACTATATAAGATGTCTACTATTAGTAATTAATTCTATTAATAACATTTGAAAACTATTTTCAAAGCATCAATCCACTTTGGTCAATCAATACTAATTGAGAACAAAGTAATATTTTCCTTAATCACTTTGGAGTGATTAATTTATATATTAATTACTCAACAACTCCCATATAGTTCATGCTATATCTTATGATGACTGATTGAGCTATACTTGACTAAAATGTGTCATAAGTCATTTTAAAATACAATAATCCCTATATAAGATTCTTTGAAGATATCACATCAAATGATCACTTATATAATCATCATAATAAGAACTTTCATAGAAATATACAAAATGTTCACGTCAAAGGATCATTTATATAATCATTATAATAAGAATTTTCATAGACATACAAGAAATGTTTTAAATGGAATTTTCATATTGGGTTAGTTTAGTAAACTTATTCTCTAACAAACATCCAAACATTTGTTTAAGTATGTTCATATTTTAGTTTATAAGATTGACTACTTTTTTCATAATGAAGAAATATAAGGTGTGTTAGTATTTTATACTTTATTAAAGCCTAATCTTAATGAAACAATTACTAAGAACAATTTGGGGATAATATATAAATATAGTATGAATATCATAATTACGATTTCATCATAATTTCACTTTAAATGCACATTTATGCTATGGACTTTATCTTATACATCAACTAATTAAATAAGAATGTAAAATAAAGAATACCTTTAAATACTTATGTCGTGGAAACTACAATAAATCGATTGGTTATAGGACATAAATTAATAATCTTCAATTTACACTAGGTCAATCATTTAAGTATCTCTGATCATACTATTATAGTGAGCACTTGACTAAACTTTAGAATCTTTGTCTATATGATTATCACTGAAATGTTTAATTGAATCTTTGATGAGAAATTAGTTCTTTTTGCATACCTTATAGTTCTAACGTCCTATAATATATTGCTATCTAACTATACCAAGTTTATCAAAGAAATTCTTATTCCAAATAATCATTTCCACTAAATAAAAAACATATTATGACTTGATTAACAATTAATTTTGAACCTTTCTAATCTTAAAATAATATTATTCTACGTAAAATATATCTTAACTAGGGTCTCAACTAAAATATCAATTAATGTATAAAATAATAGGTATCTTTAATACCTCATAAGTGTTAGATATCTCAATTATTAAACATCTTTAGTATATTATTTATATACTTGGACTAAGAATAGGTAAACAACTTTTGAATCTATCTCTCTATACATATAATTCCCAAAATTAATTTGTTACCATTTTATATCAAATAATATCTGTTCTTAGACTATCATATATTTATGAATTGAAAATATGAATTAATGTTTCCTATAAGCAGTATGTCATCTACATACTTTCACTAAGGAGTACAATTCTACTTCTACCGACCTTCTTATTTATATGATAAACCCACAATTATCTAAAAAATAAACACTTTGAATTCATTATGAAAGTGAAT
>JAOQMP010000208.1:36403166-36424166 GCA_027563575.1 Erythroxylum pedicellare | reverse complement strand
GTAAAGAACTAATCAACAATCTAATTCAAATAAGAAATATGCATAACCAAGCATGATAAATAGAACAACTTCATGAGTAATAGTTTGAACTTTGAAGTGCTATGATTGATATCTCCATCACTTTTCTACAAAGTGGTAGTAGCAACAATTAAAATATGCCACTTTCCATTCTCTAAAGCCACTAAATTACCCACTCTATTAAAAGGTGCCCTTATTATTAAGCCACTGGGCTTTCGTACAAGATCATATCCATATAGCCTTTATAGCCTTGGCCAACTAGTGAAAAGAAAATCATAGCAAAATCCATCATACATATATGAACCCAAAAAAAATCAAAGAACTTGGCACTTTATTGTTTGAAGATTACAACTTCATCAGCTTGTTCTCAGCTATTAATCACAATTTGAGAAATAAAACATAGCCCAAACTTCTCAATTCCAATATGTTAAAACTTGAATTGTTTAACACAACAATAATTAAACCAACATCTTTTTGTGCTTAAACTTGAATTGTTTAACACAACAATAATTAAACCAACATGCAAAATTCCCCTAAAGAATGTTTAAAAAATCAAGAGCCTTCTTGATTAAAATAAAGACTTTAATACCTCTTAATAAATAAAAAGACTCATGCAATAAAGTGATATAAAATGTTTATGTATGGTGAGTCTTTAAAATTGACAAACTAACAAAATGAGATTACAAATAATATCACAAAATATAAATTACCTCGATGTGCATTAATTTCTTTTGTTCATAACTTGATCTTCATTTTGTAAGTTGCAAACTTTATCTTTTCTTTTATAATCTTCATGAAGTATCTTCTTAAGTTATCAATGATTTTATCTAGTTCTTATAAAGCTTCCCATTATGGTAACAAACTCATTAGTAGGATTTATATTTTGTTATCATCAAAATATTGATTGAAACCTCCCTTATTTTCACATTTTCCTTTAACTTGTCTATTGGTCTTGAACACCCATTGGTAACCAAGAGTTTTAAAACTATCTATATTGTCAACTAACTCCCAAATATCATTATTTTTTATAAACTACATCTCCTCCTCTATATTCATCATTCATTTATCAAAATGATCACTTTTTATTACTTTACCAAAGGTAAAATGGTCCATTTGATCTTACCTGTGTACATAATAAATACATCAAAAGGTAAGAAAACATCTCATTGGTGCTAAAAGATCAAGTTAAGTATCCATCAAAGCGTACTCAATAGCATTTATATCATCTCTAACCTCAGCAAATGCCCATTGCATCTAAGAAATCTTCAAGTACCTTTAGAAGTATCTTGATATCGTTGGAGTTAAAACATAAAAAGATGACGATGTTTATACAATACTTGAAGTAGATCCGATGACGACGGCAAGGAGGTGTGGTCTGACGACAACGAGGAGGCGCAGTTGAGGAGGCAAGGGGGTGTAGTTGGACGACGATGATGATGACGCACGGTAGCACGACGAGGAGGCACGGTCGGACTATGAGAGTGGCTGTGGGATGACGACGACAGAAGAGAGAAACGGGGTTGCGATGGACGAGGGGAAATGGGGAGGAAGACGCTGCGGGGGATTTAGCTTAAACCAAAACGACGTCATTTGGTGTTAAACCAAACGAAGTTGTTTTGGTTCTTTTTAAAATGTTGAACGTGAGGCAAATGACGACGTTTAGAACTGAAATTTATCGATGGCCTACCGTCGATAAAGCTTTTTTTACTGACGGGCATTTCTTATCGTTGCTATATTCCATCGAAAAATTTTCCTGAGTTGATTTCCTTCCATATTTACCAACGGATATTTTTTCCATTACAAATTGAAATTTTTGCCAGACAATTCGCTAAAACTAATTTTCTTGTAGTGTAAGCCTTTGTATGGGAAGTGTTCGCCCTTTTAATTTCTTGGCCTATATTTTGTCACTGTTTTAATGCTTTGGAAGTTTGTTCGCCGAACACTGATTGTTTCATTGTTGTTCCCATCTGAAAATTTCCCAGAATTATCCACAAGTTCAGAAAAAACAGTCTCCTTTTCAAAAATGGCAGCAGATCATGAAGTCACCTGTGTTACAGGTGCATAAAGGGGACGTGTGATGTAGCTGCATAGAATTTGAGCTCCTAATCTGAGAAAATATTATTACCATATCTGGTATTTGCCGAGCTTTCCTACTAAGGTTTGTTCTGAACAATTATCAATAGGTTGGCATTGTAAGAGCAAAAAGAACACAAAGCTGTAGAAGTTTTTAACTTATCAAAGGGTTACTCCCATGATTGTAACAACAAAATCCTCAAGAAAACATGATTTCAATCCAAGCTCAGGGAGAAAAGTGGATTCATAGGTAGAAACCTTGAATAGATCTATTATATTCCTTTTCTTCTTAAGATGCTTATGTATGGTGCTAACTATCAATTGTGTTCGACTCATTTCCTTTCTCAGTTTCTCTATCAACATGGAAAAAGACGCTGCTGCTCCCTTAATAATTTTATGATTAACTATCGCCCCGTCTGATAAAGGCATTGCATGATCAAGACAGAGACAGAGAGAATACGTTGTATCAAACTAATCAAGGTGTATGTTTTGACTGTATAATAAATTGTAAAGGATATGTTTTGATTGTATAATAAATTGTAAAGGTGTCAATTTGCTACACGCATCTTCAAATTACAAACCCAAATTCTAGTTTGTTGTATGATTACCTTGTCGTTTCAATGTGAATTTCTCCTTGAATGTCATGTTCTATCAGCCTTTGTTATTCTTATTTTACTGTTTAATTGCTTTTCTATTTATGCTGTGTGAGTGACTTGATGCCATTAAATTTTTTCTAATTATAATCAATAGTGATATCATTTATCTTAAAAGTATCATTCTTATTTGGATGAGCGTGAAATGAAACATCAATTAAACAATAAAATTCAAATAAGGAAAACATTAGAATAACAATCCAACAAGCCAAAATTAGTACACTTATTCATATATTTATACAAACAGTTGTTTAATTTGTAATTTAGTAAAATGTCAAATAAAGAATAATACTGCTTTCATGTTGACAAGAGGGTGAAATTAAAGAAATAAAATAAAATAAAATAAGGTCACATGGAAAGAGCAACAGTGAGCGTTGAAGGGGCGGAGCAGGAATGGCAGGTGAGAGATCAGATAAGATGCTGTTTTCCAGTCCAAACCCATTCCAATAAAGACCCAGCTACTTTTCTGACTTTTCCTTCTCCCTTTCACTACAGGTAACAAAGATAGAGCAAAACCCAAACTATTTGGTATTGTTTCTGGTCAAACCCAATCCTGATCTCTCCATTCTTGCATTCTGTCTTCCCCTTCAACCAATATAGAGCCTTACAACTTTGTTCCAGAGTCAATTTCGTAAATCAACAATACACGGAGCAGTAAATATAATACGAGAATTATTTCTTTAGATAATATTATCGTAAGGAATGGTATGAATGAAGCCGTATATGTATGTATAGATGTACTCGAGCAATTTGATAGGGTTTATATTGGCGGTGGTATCCAGTGCCTTTATAGGCTCCAGTTTCATCATCAAGAAGAAGGGTCTCAGAAAGGCCGGTGTCAATGGTCCTCGTGCTAGTAATTATCTTCAAACATCTTCTCTTCTTGTAAATATGAAGTTTTACTCTCTTTTGCTTTTTTTGGTTGTTAAATGCATGCTTCGCTCTTTTCTTTCTTATTAAATTGCGTATATCTTCTCCTTCTATAGGTGTCGGAGGATATGGCTATCTGTTGGAGCCCCTCTGGTGGATTGGCATGCTCACTAGTAAGCATATCGCTTCTTTCTGCTTTCGGAATTTCACAATGATTCTTCCATAGAAATAATGCATCTGCTCACATTCCCTAATCTTCCCTCTTCTTTTCAAAAAAAAAAAAAATCTTTGATGGAAATTAACAGTGGTGGTTGGAGAAATTGCTAACTTCGTGGCATACATTTATGCTCCTGCCGTTCTTGTGACCCCGCTTGGTGCATTGAGTATCATAGTGAGGTATTATTGATTTATGCTTTACTACTTGTTTCCGTATAATGCGTGGTTTAACTACCAATGGTTTTGAACCACCTATCCAATTTGTTCTTCTGATGAAGTGTGTACACAACTTGGTAGTGCTGTACTAGCCCATCTTTTGTTGAAGGAAAAACTGCAAAAAATGGGAATGCTGGGCTGTCTTTTATGCATAGTGGGTTCCACGATGATTGTGCTTCATGCCCCAGAAGAGCGATCTATTAAATCTGTTGAAGAAATCTGGGTTCTAGCTACCCAGCCTGGTATTCTACTTGCAATTTTCTTTTTCTCTTCTTTGTCCCTTTCTATAAAGTTTCGCTTCTTATTGATTCAGTGTGTTTTCTTGTCCAGCATTTCTTTTGTATACAGCCTCTGTCATTGCTGTAGCATTGGTACTTATTCTTTATTGTGCTCCCCGCTTTGGCCAAACAAACATCATGATTTATATAGGAATCTGCTCTGTAGTTGGATCATTGACGGTAAGCAATTTGTCAATTATGTTTGTTTTTAATTTCTTCCTACAATTTGTCTAGTATGTAATTTGATTTATTACTATTGGCTTAGTATGATAGAAATAGTTTGCTTTGCTTTGAGAATTTCCACTTTTGATCTGTTATGGGACCCCAGATCTGATCTTCAGATCGATTGGTTTTCCACTTTGCAGGTTATGAGTGTAAAGGCCATAGGCATTGCAATAAAACTGACAATTGAGGGAATAAATCAGGCCAAATACTTCCAGACATGGGTTTTTACAATGGTTGCTGTAACCTGCATCATCACTCAATTGAATTATCTGAACATGGTTAGTAGCTTAGTGATTATGCAAACTCTCCCATGATAGGGTTAATGATTGAATCTTTTAACTTGACTTGGCCAAATATCCTATCACATGTATGATTGCTCTATTATGTCTTTGAAATTTGCATAAGCAACTCAGTGCAGTTCTGTTTAAACTAGAATTCTCCATTTCAAGCTTGTTAATAAGCTCCTTGTAGATTGTATTTCTTCCTCTATTGCTCGACCAAGCTTCGGTTTGATTTGTCTATCATCCATTATCTCTCTCAACTGATGGTTGTATACACTCTATGAATATAGAGGACTTTCAACAATGGCCACATAAATATTTGAAAACAATGGGCACATAAATATTTGAAGGCCCAGGAGTTTCACCAAAATCTTGGACTTTTGGCATGTAATTGCATACATAATCAATATCTATGAGTGCCTTTGGAATATGTATTATCTTAGGAAATTTTGTGATTTTGATTTTTAATGTGATGGGCTTGAATGATCTGGGTTTTTGGTGGTAGGTTATCCTAACAAAAGAGTTTCAAACGCCAAGTAGCATTGGCTGCTTCTTTTGGTGAAGCCAACTAAGAATATTAAAAATGATGGTTGAGATGATATCTTGAGGAAAAAAAGGAAAAAAAAAAAAACCCTACTTTGGTCTCACACCTTCTTTTTTTTTTCTCAACTGAAAGCCCCTTCTGCTTAATAATCATATCTAGTTGATTTAATGAGGAGGCTTAGTTGTGGATGGAATTTGTGACTAGTGCTTCACTATTTGAGTTTACCATGTTGTGTGTGCTTGAGTCTTAATTACTAAAAAAATATATTTCAATATTTGACCAAATTCTGCTTGTTGCACCCCACGAAGTTCATCCAATATCCACCTTTAGAATCCGAAAATTACCCTTAACTATGCAAGCATTGACCTGATAGTAATCCACACAAAAACGCTATAAGCCATCTTTCTTTTTGACCAAGAGGATTTGGAAAGAGAACGGGGATCTGCTTGGCCGAATGATCCCTTGTTGTAGCATCCTAGGTACACTGCTTCTGAATCTCATCCTTCTGAAAATGTGGGTGCCAGTAAGGTCTCGCTACAACTAGTCCTGACCTACGTTTGAGAGGTATGAAACTGTTGCACTCATGAGTATTTGGCAATCTGGAAGGTTCCATGAACAGGTATGCAAACTTGGCTCGTAATTTATCCAAGATTACTATAGTTGAATTATTTCATTACCTCAAACTAAGTCATAGTTATGCCTCCAGAGGTTGTCCTTGCCAGAACAACTCCTTCCCTTTTAGGACAAACTTCATAGTCAAGGAGTTGAAGTCCCAAAAATATCGGACCAAGAGTGCGAAGCCATTTTACTCCTAAAATCACATCAAACCCCTCTAATGGAATAGCATAAAAATCAGCCTGAAAGATGTCATTTGCAACTTGAAATAGTACCGACTTATAGATGCCAATGCTAGGTGCACGTTCCCCCTTTGTCACATAGACTTGCAGCCTTGGTCTTTTCTACTCCTCTAGTCCCAAACTTGGTATTGAACCTTCACGCAGATAGTTATATGTGTTACTTGAATCCATTAGCATTGAGATAGTAATTTCTGACAAGTCCGCTCACAAATGTATGGTGGGAGAATTGTGGATCCCATTATATAGAGAAATCTTAGGATATTCCATTATGTCTTTCTTTGATTCACTTTTGGCATCTGGAACTTCAATCCAGAATATCCTTTTACATTTTTGTCATCCTGAATAGGATTCATCACATTTAGAACATAGTCACTTGGCCCTCCTTTCTACCACTTCTGCTTGTCTTAGTCTCTTGACAAGCGGTGCAAAAGGGCCTACCCAATTGGTTTCGTCATTAGTTCCCCTCCCTTTGCATTAAAGCTCTTGTTAGTGGAGATAACAGACTCGTCAGTTGATTTGGGAGTGGGCCAAGTCATGTTGGTTTGCGAGGTTATGATTCCCTGGGAAACCCTTTGCTTACGCTCCAATGCCCGAGTCACATTCATGGCAATTTTGAGTTCCCTAACTGCTGCATCTCAATGTCAATCTTGAGTTCTTCTACCAACCTAGTGTTAAAGAGGTCTATTTGCTGGTGAGTTTTAAGATCAGAAGCCTTGGCAACAACGATTGGAAGTGGTGTTCATATTCCTCTAATGACCCGGTTTGTTTAAGGTTGGCTAGTTCTCCCAAGGGGTTATTACTCATAGTTGTACCAAATCTCACGTGACAGGACTCCTTAAAGTGCATCCAATCTAGTTCTGCCTCCTACTACTCCACTTAATCAAACCATAGTTGTGCCTCACCCAATAGATGAAACGTGGATAAGCCCACCTTGTCTTCTTTAGCAGTCTTTTGATTGACAGAATTTTTCACGTTGTTTCAGCCACCCTAAAGGGTTGTCTTGCCATCATAAATAGAAATTTCATTGTGGAGTGTTGTGGCACAATGGATCCCCCCAAATGCGATTTAGATTTGTCTTCCAAACTTTCGTTTTGGTCCTAGCTGTCACTACTTTGCCCCTTTACATGATCTTTAGCATAACCCTTTCTTGCCTCCCAAATCGAGAAGGAAAGTTCTACCATCTGCTATTCTAATGCACTTTGCCTAGCCATGTGTTCCATAAAAGAATCCAACTCGGCTGCCAAATTCTCTGCATCACCCATAACACTTGATTCTGATATCAGAATGTTCTAAGCCTTAGCATAGGATCTAGTCACAAGTTTAAACATGGAAGAATCTTTCTTGAGATGTATAGTGAATTTGGAGAGGCAGATTCGCCCTTGACAGAGCCCCTCTACAACTAACTTGCTGAGAGAATAATTGCTTCCTTTTATTAAATACTCAGAGCCTTTTTAAAGGCTGTTAATAACAAGAAGAGATCCTAAACTATATGATCTTAACTAACAAAAGAAAGAGATCTTAGATTACAGGATCCTAACTAAATAGAAAGTTTAACAGTTAAAAGAAATACAATAAAACACTAATTGGGTAAGCTACGCTGCATCTACTATTGCTGCCTTCCTTTTTTGATATTGTTGTCCAACAAAAGCATCCACATAAGATCCCTAAATCTTTACCCAAAATCTTTGGAAAATTTAGACAACTTGAAATTATTTAGAACACACATTGTTTAAGTTACATCTTTCGTCTTTTCTCCAAGAGTTTACTTCATATTTTTATGCACTGAGTGATTATTTTTCTTATCCTAACTCATCTTTCCTTCTTTGTCTCTACAAGCCTTGCTCTCCTTACCAACAGGAAGGCTCGTCGCAACCACTATACAGTTTAGATTGCTTCATCTTTTCTCATGTTCTCACTAGCATGCTATGTCATTCTTACCAATCTTTTATGACCAACTATTTTGTGGGTGATGGCAGTATTGTAAAAAAAGTATCGGATTTATATGAAAATACATTTATTCTTGTTTTATCTTTTTAGGGCTATTATTTTTAGATTTAAGCTTTTCCAGAATTAGTTAGACCATATTTTTTTCCATCAACTTTAGATGAAGATGAGTGTAATATAGAATCAACTTGAGCGGCACTAATTCTTATTGCACTCTTACTGAGTCATCAAACCACCGTTACCCACAGTGAAAGTATATTTTCTACTAGTCCAATATGAACTGTTATCTGATTATGCTAACATTGTTGCAGGCATTGGACACTTTCAACACTGCAGTTGTTTCTCCCATTTATTATGCCATGTTCACGTCATTTACTATTTTCGCTAGTGCAATAATGTTTAAGGTATTATTTCCAAAAATAATAATAAAATAATGTTTTAAGATTTTTTTAAATATGTTCTCCAATGTGAAGATTATTCTTTATTTTCTTATTCCTCTTGGGGATAGGGAAAACACTGGGAAGTAAACACAAGATATCCGATTATATGTTTGCCTTTTTTAGGACTATTCTGGTCAAAGTGCAAGCAACATAGCATCAGAGCTTTGTGGATTTATTACAGTTTTATCTGGGACAATAGTGTTGCATAGTACCAGGGAACCAGATTCACCTTTCCTATCAGGTATTTGTCTCATGCATATATAATGGAAACATTGATCATTTTGGTTACTATGTGTATGCAATGTTATGTGAGATAGAAGCTAAAAAAACAAATGCATGCGTTACCTTATGCAACTTCTGGGATGTTTATGAATTGTTCAAGTGGCTAGCAAGGTAAATACCATCTCCTATCGTTTTGGTGCTCTTTCATTATCTTTCTTCATTTCGGGTTTAGCCTTATTAAATTTATTGATTTTGTAGAAATTAAATTTAGCCATCTTGGATTGTAAGATTTCCGTTCACCCAATCAAGGGTTCGTTGCTAGATAAATAGTATGCATGCACACACTATCAGTCGAAAGGGAATAAGACACGCTGAATCTTGGTGATATGAATATTTTGGTGCTGTACAGAACTAAAGTGTGAAAATTTACTGATAATTTCAAGCATGCAGATCTTTATACGCCATTATCACCAAAAGTGTCCTGGTATATCCACGGAAATGGGGAGCTCTGGAAGCAGAAGGATGAAGATGAATCACCTCCAAACTTTGTCACAATTCTCCGACAAGATCATTTCAAGTAAATAGCATATTGTTGTGGCAGAGAAGCTTGTTTTAAAATCCATATGCTGGTGCAGGTGAAAAGCATATGGTAACTTTTTGTTCTTGAGGAAATTCTTTGTAATTTTTCCCTCTAGACTCTTTAAAGTCAGGATAAGGTATGGTACTTTTTTTGTTTGCCCTTAGTCTTTTGATTTCCAAGTAGTATTTCTTTCCATGTCATTGTACAAAGTAGGTCCAGATTTTGGCTTGCTGATCCAGAAGGGGAGCTACTTGGGTTCATGTAATTTGATTCGGAAAATGTTGTATGAATAAGGGATACAGCAGAATTCAGTTATTTCTTGTGGGTTGAAGTTGGAACGTAGCATAAACCTCAACTGCTCTTGATTGATAATGGCGTGCATCGAAGATGACTCCTACCCTATTTCAGAAATATAAGTCATATAAAACGCTTTAAAGAGAGTTATTATGGCATAACCACAAATTAATAATTATTATAAAACGCTTTAAAGAGAGTTATTATGGCATAATCACAAATTAATAATTATTATTGATCAACAAGATTAGATTTTTATTATCAAATCTGATTGAAGAGCAGGAGCAATGAAATTTTGTTTTTACATTGCAGCATCATATCAGATTAGCCGTTTATGTCCTTCCATTGAGAGTATGAAATCTGAATTATTTTCTATCTGGGTAGAAAATGCATTTTTGCGTATAAAATATTTTCAATATTTGACTGCCACCGAACTTTCTGAAAGCTGCCTGCCTTCGTGGAAGAGGAATGTTAAGGCTTGGCTGCTCTGTTCTCAGAAGACCACAAAACCTTTGACCCTTCTTCCTCATCCTGCTACCTAACCTCTCTTTATTTCTTCTTTTTCAATGATTTCTTTTCTGATGTCATTAGAACAAATCAACACGGTAACTAATATTCAAAATGACAATTAAAGCTCAATCCTTTTGACCGCTTCCTTTATTCTTGTGTCTTGGTCTTATCACAGTTAATTAACTTGACAACCACAACCGCTGCAAGAACTACTGCTTTCCGTCTTCCTCATCATCATCGTCACCTTCTTCTGGTTCATGCCGTTCTCTTTATAGTTGTGCTCCCAACAAGTATGGATCTTTCTTATCACAGCTGGTAGTTAATTCAATTTGTTTCCTGCTTTTCCGAATATCGTCCTCCCGTTTTATTACTTGCTCTGTTATATTAATAACTCATCTTCTTGTTGGAATGGATCATATAAAGTTGTAAGAAGCAAATAAGACGAGGAAGAAGAAGGAGGACTAATGGCGGGTGCAAAGAAAGCAGCAGAGGCTGCTATAGAGGCCATTGGAAAGGGATATGATCTGGCCGTTGACTTGAGGCTAAAATACTGCAAATCAAAAATAATCTTAATCGACCAAGGTGGTGACCAAGTGCGTAACATGAGAATACCAGGTGGTGGCTATATTGTTCCTGGTGTCTCCAGGTATATCCACTGTGATAAAGGAGAACGTTTGAGGTTCTCCTCTGACGTTCTTGCTTTTCAACAGGTATAGACCTTCACTCCTTTTTATTTTTGTTCTTTCAATCACACCAACAGAATGAATATTATACTGAATCAACTGTCACTGATTCCAACTTCCAACCCTTTTGCTTGTAGATGTCAGAGCAATTTAACCAGGAACTGTCACTTTCTGGGAAAATCCCAACCGGCCATTTCAATTCTGCATTTGAACTTACCGGAGTTTGGCAGAAAGATTCTGCCAACACCAAAGCTCTTGCTTTTGATGGTGTCTTCATCACTTTATACAATTTGGCCCTTGATAAATCCCAGCTTCTGCTTTGCGACCATGTCAAGGAAGCTGTCCCATCATCTTGGGACCCTACTGCTTTGGCGAGGTTGCAGTCTTATCCTTTCCATGTGCACACTCTTTTATTACCTGCCACTTTATTGAACTACACCTCGTTTAGTTTCCCTGACTCACACAATGCTTAGGCTAGAATGAGTATTTTTGCGAAGGTTATCTATACGTGATGTTTGCTTGTATTTTATCTCAATATACTTGTTTGCTTACTTCCAGATTTATTGAGAAGTACGGTACTCATATTATTGCTGGCGTGAAAATGGGGGGAAGGGAGACAATATATGTAAAGCAGCAACAGTCATCACTTCTCCAACCCGATGATTTACAGAAGATGTTAAAAGACATGGCAGACAAAGTTTTCACGGATGGAGGTGGACAAAATATTGTGAATTCTGCCAGGGTTCATGAAATGGACAAGGTTTTAGCGCATATTTGCCTATCTTAGATTTTGATAGATCAGTTTCAACTAACACTTTAGACTTCTATATTGCATGCAAAGTTCCACAATTACCTTAATGCGTATCTTTGTACCAGTTTGTCAAGGATCAGAGGCTGGCTTTCATGAATCAATTTTCATCCTCTTCTTATTGCAATACAGAGGTACACTCTTTGCAGATGCAATGTGTCTTAATAGTTTCTTCAAAAGAATAGTTGTTTTTTTTTTTTGGTAAATAAAAGAATAGTTGTTGGTTTGTCTTGCTTTTCACTTTAATAACATAAATTTCCTTGATATTCGTAACTTTTATACTATGATTAGTCTTTGATCCAAGATGTCCAATTTCAGTAGCTTATGCCTGTTATATATATATATATCATAATGCAGGATATCAAAGTCTTGCGAAAGCGGAGAGGTGGATCAGATAAAAACTTACCACACAGTGATTGGTGTCACACTGTTCAGCTTGAACCTGATGTTATCTCAATGACATTTGTCCCATTTACATCGCTATTAAGCGGAATTAATGGGAGTGGATTTCTGACACATGCCATTAATCTCTATCTTCGTTGTGAGTATCAACCTTCTCATTCGTTTGTGTGTGGGTATATTTTATGAAGTTCAAACATGGTGTTAGGATGCAGCACTGCTGTATCATCACCTGCATTTCAGTGAAGAATTTGACTTTGCACATTTAAGCACTTTACTAATGCTCCCTGCCGGAAAAGAAGTAACTCCAAGTTGACAACTGATTGTTGACCATTTAAAGCATAAACCATTGCAAGCTACAAGTTTCCAACTTGTTGCTTCCCTGTTTCTCGAGGCACTAAATGGGAGATCTTTTGATTCGTTAACAAAATTTTCATCCTAACATTTGAATAATTCCACATGTTGAAGAAAGTATGGGAGGCTTAGTTCATCTACAATTTGAGTCTTCTGATAGTCAACGTCCTAGCTGCATGTTTCTTAAGTTTTAGCCAGAAGCTGCAAAGAATGTGCATTTTGTGGTGTTGAACAAATCAACTGAAGGTGTTTCATGACTTACTTGTTGGCAGAAGAGTATGAGATCACATTAAATTGACTTATGGACGTAGAATTGTGGTAACCATAGGTGTATCTAGTAAGTGTTTATTGTAACTTGGCTCTTAAGTATTGATTCATCATCTTATTGGGTTTTATGGAACTTACAGTATCTTATTTCCAAGGTTTATTCTGTGTAATTCATTTTTATAGAAGCAATTTTTTTTACAAACAAATATAGTTTGATAAATCTTTACATGCTTTAGATATTTCCCATTTTAAGTGCTCTCACTTCAATTTCCTGCCAGTGGATTTAGCCTTATTGTGGAGTTAATATGTCTCTCATTCATCATTTGGGTGAAAATTAATTGATCAGCTATGTGGATGGATTTATCCTTATTGTCGAGTTAATACGTAGACTGGATCTGTTTCTTGTTGAAAATATTTTGGTGGCATTCTCTCGATCATCATTTGGATGAAAATTAATTCATCAGCTCTGTGGACTTTTCTTCAATGAGTATCAGGCATGGTTGAAAAGCACATTAGGTTTTTCAGCTTTTCACGCTGAAGTTGTTATTTGGTTAAAAATAATAGTAAGGCAAAGGGAGGTAGCTGTGGAAAACTAACCATTTCTGTCAGCAATAATGAGCTGCATAAAGCCAGAACTTGGTTGCTAACTTGCTATTGTTTTCATCCCACCTATTGGTTTATTGTTTGAGCAGATTATCCCGACGTTTGTTACCATTCTAGACAAGTTGTGGTGAATATAACAATGCACGTCTTAGTTACTTATTCCTTTCATTGTAGATAAGCCACCAATTGAAGAGTTACAACAGTTTCTGGAGTTTCAGATTCCAAGGCAATGGGCACCAGTGTTTGGTGAGCTTGCCCTAGGTCCTGATAGGAAACAACAAGGCAATGCATCTCTACAGTTCAGCTTCATGGGGCCTAAAATTTATGTTAATACAACACAAGTAATGCTTTTACTCTCTGTGGGATCTTTCAAGTCGAGATGATCTTTCATTGGATGAATGTCCCTTTCACTCTTCATTTTCTAAACTTCTTATCCATTAGTTCTTATTCTCCTTGAAGAAAGAATGTATCATTGTTAGCAGTGAGCACAAATGATGATGCTGGAATACTTAGATGTTGATTTTTCTTTATTTCAAGTCGAGATGATCTTTAGTTAATTTAGTTGACCAACTTAAAATATATCAATGAGTTGTTCTAGGAAAGTAATCACATGCTTATGCTTATGCACAGTAGTAATAAATTCATTGGATTGCAGGTGGATGTGGGCAAGAAGCCAGTCACAGGACTTCGATTATATTTGGAAGGGAAACGAAGTAACTGTTTAGCGATACATTTGCAGCACCTTTCATCTCAGCCAAAAAGCTTCCAACTTGAGGAAGAGGATGATGACAACATCCCCGTTCATTCCTCTGACCGCAGGTATTTTGAAAAGGTACAGTGGAAGAACTTCTCACATGTCTGCACAGCCCCTGTTGAGAGTGAAGACGATCTATCAATTGTGACAGGGGCTCGTTTTGAAGTTGGAAACTTTGGTTTCAAAAAGGTTTTGTTTCTAAGGCTCAAGTTTTCCAAAGTTATTGGTGCCACTGCCACTTCTGTGAGGAAAATAGAGTGGGACGGCTCCCCTGCTGTGGCCCAGAGATCTGGAATAATGTCAGCATTGATTAGCAGCACACATTTCTCATCAACTGCTCAAAAGCCACCACCAAAGCAACCTGTGAATATAAACTCTGCTGTGTATCCTGGGGGTCCTCCAGTGCCCACCCAAACACCTAAACTCTTGAAGTTTGTGGACACAACAGAGATGACAAGGGGACCGCAGGATCCACCTGGATACTGGGTCGTGTCAGGAGCAAAGCTCAATGTTGATAAGGGCAAAATTTCTCTCCGTGTCAAGTACTCTCTCTTGACCTTAATTTTGCCTGACGAAGACATCTCTCTGGATGAAGTCTGAGTTAGTTATTCGAATGTCGGAAAGTATGAGAAAACTTCGGAATGTTTCTGAAGAGAGGAGCAAAGGAGATTGACTTCGCAATCCCATATGTTAGTGTATCTTGATAGGATAGCTGATATTTGCCGTGGGTTGTGTACAAAAATTTCTCCTTTTTCTGCTGCTGCTTTCACTTGCAAGCATATTGTAAAGCTTTTTATGTTACGTTGCCAAATACCGTTGTGTTAGGAATTCTTAAGAGAAATTGCTGGAGATGTTTGAATGACACTAAGGTATTAACTAACTTTGAAGAGGTGATGTTTATGCTAACACTCAATGACATGTAACAATTGGAAAAGTTTTGGATTGATAAAAGAGTTATAGTTGAATCCGGGGATATATAATCCGACATAGGACCCGATTACGCAACCCGCAAAGTGATGGCGGCTGCAAAGTGATTTCTTGCAACAAATATGCCAACAGCATGTAATAGTACTATACTTTGTGTTTCCTCCATCAATAGTTAGTTATGTCCGTACGAGGAGCACGCTCTGTTCTGTCGAGCAACCTGAGATTGCTACTCCTCCAATCCTTTTTTTCCCAAAAGGAAACAATAGCAGAGAACGGAATGGATTCCACTGGACAGTTGTAGTAAGTAAGCAATGGGAATACATTTGATGGTAATACAGATTACCAATCCCACTTGATGAGTCGAAGCAATTAGCGTAGAAGCAGGTAACATATGTTGAAATTTTGGTTAAGATCATAAAAAAAGTTGAAGGAAAAGCAAAGAAAAGGAATTAGGAATAGGAAAAAGGCATTAGTAAGGAGGAAGTGGGATGATTCATATTCTTATTCCACCAATAACAGATGATAAGGAGTAGTAGAGGAGGGGACAGCACACAGCTCTTTCTTTCTTTTGTTTAGCAATTGGCACTCTCACATGTTTGGTGCTTGGGTCCCCTTCCCCACTAATTCATCATTATATCCATTTCGCATCATTTCCTGCTTCATTAATCAAATCAAAACGTTTCAATCACCACTCCATTAGTGCACTCTTGCAATGCCTAAAGCTAACAGAGGTGTGTAGTTGTTAAAACTACTGCCTTCCTTCTTCTTCTTGTAAGTCTGACATGATGGTGATCATGATGTTTGTTCAAGCCTCTTGAATTTTTATCTCAGTTAGTAGTAATCTAATATGTTGCTTCTCTTATTTGTGTTTGTAATTATTACAAGACAAAGACAAAGGAAGTGGAATATTAAAGGACATGAGGCGTCCTCTGAAGCTGTTCATCTACTGTCTTTTGCTTTTCAGTTTCCTAACTCTCAGCTTTTCATCCAACCAGCCTGATGTTGAAGGTACTGATCCTATCTTCTTTAACTGCGTTGTATATTTATGTAGTAATATAAAATCTTATCTCCTTTTGATCAAAACAATAGAAATGGTCTCTGCCATATGTAATTTTGTGTCTCCAGTAGTCACTACACTACCTTTCTCGAATTTCCTTTTAAACGCACAGAAGTAGTAAAATCACTCATTGTCCAAGTAATTCCTTTGCTACTTTCATCAGTTTACATTCTTTGGACAGCTAGAGCAGGCAACTAGAGCTTTTTCTACCATGATTTTTAGTGGAATGTGTGGGATGCCAATTTTGTGAAATTTTGTTTTCATGTGGGAAAGACTGCACATTTTTCGATAAGATACAGAACTACATGCACATGCCATTCATACATGTGAAATCAGAAATACAGATTATATGGTTTAGTCTCTTTCCTTCTAGTTTCCACATTAGAAGTAATTCTGCTAACTGCTGCTAGCTGGTATTTGGTTGCTCTATATCATTTATTTAATACAGGATCTGGGCTTTTCTACTAATCAGGTGAAGCCTTGATTGAGCTTCTTGCGTCTCTCGATAACTCTGATGGCAAGATAACAGACTGGAATGACTTTTTTGTGAGTCCTTGCTTTAGCTGGTCTCATGTAACTTGCAGAAATGGAAGTGTCATATCCCTGTAAGTGCGTCTTTGAAGATACTTAAGCTTTTTTGTTTTTAATGCTTTCTTCGATCATCATTTAATGCTGTAAATTTACTCTGGGAATGAATATTGCAGGAGTTTGGCTTCAATTGGATTTTCAGGAACTCTTTCACCTGCAATTACTAAGTTAAAGTTTTTGGTTAGCTTGTAAGTGGGAATCATGATTGATAAGATTGCTGCTTTTACCTCACGAAGGAATATATTCTTATAAATATCTACTAGATCACAAGGAAATTTTCTGATAATTATAATTAAAAAGGAGAAAGTAAAGGAAAGAGAATCAGATTAGATTTCTTTCTACAAAGTGCCAATTGAATGCAAAGTGTTCATTGAACTCCACCCTTTTTAAGTTGATCAATAAAAAAAATTCTCATGTGACTTTTAACCTATTACGTCATAAAAAAGCCTCGTTTGAATGACAACTTCCATTTCATGTGAACATACTCATCACACTGTATTCTAGCCAAATTACTCAATACAAAGAATGTTTATGAAGCTAATCACTTTGTCTTCATGATCTTTCAACGAGTCATTCGTAACGTTCAATTTTTATGATTTTTTTTTAATTATGTTGTGGCTTTTGTAGGGAATTGCAGAATAATAGTCTGTCAGGAGCGTTACCTGATTACCTTGGCACCATGATGCACTTGCAAAATCTGAATCTTGCTAATAATAAATTCAATGGCTCCATACCAATCAGTTGGGGTCAACTTTCGAACTTAAAGCATTTGTAAGGATTCACCTTTTCAGTCCTAATACTCTGGCTTCTTCCTTTCTGATTGAATTACTAACTTAAAGTTTGAGCAGTTCACTTTACTTCGTTTAGCTTTCTGATTGAATTACTGACTGTCTTAGGGTGTTAAGTGCAAATCACCTGACTGGACCTATTCCTGATTCAATGGCAAATCTTGAAGGATTGGTGCATTTGTAAGTAGCCTTTTGTACAGATTTTAGTTCTTTTCTGTTGTGTATTCTATAGTTTCTTTTCCTTTTCTTTTTCTTCCTCTAACGGTTTTGGGCTGATATCCTTGAATGGTATGTTTTCTTTTTCGCAGGGATCTTTCCTCTAACAATTTAAGTGGGAAAATACCGATCGAGCTCTTTTCAGTGCCAACTTTTAAGTATGTTTGATTAATTATTTCTCTCAAATTAGTATTCTTTATATACTCCCAACTCTCTAGGCACTGACTTTATTTCTTCATTGAGAAAAGATTAGAACATTGTCTTAGTCCTATTTGGTTGATTTTCGAGTTCATTTGATGAACATTGTAGAAAAGTAGCAAATTCTAATGATTCTAGACTCACATCATACAGATTACCATTCCTTCAAATCAAGATGCAGCTTTTCTGTGACCAAATCTCTGTAGATTTCCTGTTATAGAAGTGAATATTCATTATACTGTATTCTTATGCCAATTAGTCCAAACCAAAATAACTTGATATAGTAGTTCTCTCCATGCTTATATTATAATTTATGCATCTTCATTTCAAATTGTTTTATGGTTTTTTATGATTTTGTTTTCAGTTTTACAGCAACTCACCTCAATTGTGGTTCTAATTTGGAGGAACCTTGTGCTTCAGGCTCTCATCCTGCAGGTCTTTTTCAAACAATTGCAATCATGTCCTCTTATTCTTCACATTGGAAAACTTACGGGGATATCTTAAAGTTTGGGATCTTTTGCAGTTTCAACCAATATTTCAAGACTTAGAGTGGTTATGGCTTCTTCAAGTTGTGCTGCTTTCGTTCTTTTAATGATACTAGCATGCTTTGCTTATCGGTATCATATAGCTCACAAATTCGGGACTGATGTATTTGTCGACGTGGCTGGTAATTTTTTTCTTTCTGCTATAAAATTCGTCCTTATCATAATTCTTGAATTTGATTTTAAGATATAGTTGTCATATATTAGATATCTTGATCACATTTTTGCTTCTTCCTGTGGGTCTTTCCCAAAACGTCTTTCTCTGCAAAGTTGCTAACTTCGTTCAGTATTACTTGTCTGCTTGTTCTATCATTCCTTGTAAAAGATCATCCAAATTTGCCATCAATTTGTAAAACTGATATACTGGTCTATTTCATCAACTGGCAAGAATTTATACACGCAGCTGGAAGATAGTTCTCAAGTAGGTTAGACGCCTTACCTCAATGATATATTCTCCATTTCTTACATCATAATTGACCTGATGCAGCAAGATAGATTAGACACAGCATGATGATCTTCCAGATTGTGATTTACTTGGTTCAGGTAAAAACAACTTTTGCCTTTCCTGTTCAGGTGAAGGTGACTGCATCATTTCCTTTGCCCAGCTGAAAAGGTTTTCATGGCGTGAGCTCCAAATTGCAACTGACAATTTCTGTGAAAGCAATATAATTGGACAAGGTGGGTTTGGAAAAGTCTACAGAGGTGTCCTCTCAGACAAGACGAACGTTGCTGTAAAACGTCTTGCTGATTATTACAATGCCGGGGGAGAGGCTGCATTCCTCAGAGAAGTTCAACTTATTAGTGTTGCAGTTCATCGAAATCTTCTACGGTTGATTGGTTTCTGTACAACCTCAACTGAAAGAATCCTTGTTTATCCATACATGAAAAACCTTAGTGTTGCTTATCATTTGAGAGGTATTTGAACTTCCTTAACTGATTGGTGTTGTGTGTAAGTTTCTGAATTTTTGTTGCTTGTATTTCAGTAGTCATGGATGTCTTTTATTCTCCACCTTTTCTGTATTTTACAGATTTGAAACCTGGGGAGAAAAGCTTGGACTGGCCAACAAGAAAACGTGTGGCCTTTGGTACTGCTCATGGCTTGGAGTATTTACATGAGCACTGTAATCCTAAGATTATACATCGTGATTTAAAGGCTGCAAACATACTTTTAGATGACAATTTTGAAGCTGTTCTGGGAGATTTTGGGCTAGCGAAGCTGGTGGATACTGAATTGACACATGTGACAACTCAAGTGCGAGGTACCATGGGTCACATTGCCCCTGAATATTTATCCACTGGGAAATCATCAGAAAAAACTGATGTGTTTGGTTATGGTATAACTCTTCTTGAACTTGTTACCGGCCAGCGCGCAATTGATCTTACCCGGCTTGAAGAGGAAGAGGATGTTCTTCTGCTTGATCACGTACGTGTCTTTATAGATTTTTAGATGTTTAATTTAAGCCTATTTGTTTATCCGGATAAATTCCTTTTGTTTCTATACGAGTCTCATCATATATGACAGAGACTAACACGGAGCCATCTGCAGATTAAAAAATTGCTAAGAGAGAATAGACTGGAGGACATTGTTGACAGCAACTTGAAGAGTTATGAGCGCAAGGAAGTAGAGACTATTGTTCAGGTAGCACTGCTATGCACCCAAAGCTCTCCCGAAGATCGCCCCGGAATGGCAGAAGTGGTGAAGATGCTGCAAGGAATAGGTCTTGCTGAGAGATGGGCAGAGTGGGAGCACCTAGAGTATGTGAGGAGACAAGAATTCTCTCTATCGTCTCGCCAATATGTTTGGACTCACGACTCCAGTGTTGACCAAGAAGCCATCCAGTTGTCCGAGCCAAGATAAACCAACCAATCAGACTTATACCAAATACATTATGATGCAAAGGGTTGTACACAATATTGAAAAATTTTGTAGAGGTTAGTTATTATTTGCATATGTAGTGTTATGGCAATGGTATTGAAATATGAAATAGAAAAGCTCATATCTTTTAACAAATAAACATCACCTCGTACTGTTTTTTTTTTTTCAGGAAATAGACTGCCAGGCTCGTTCTTCATTACCTATTGCATGGATTTTAACACTAGACATTACCTCGTGGATACTGCTATTCAAATGCCTAATCTGATTGCTTGCTGTTAACTTGCTAGTTACTATAACCTTGGCCATGCATGCATTTATGTCCTTTCGGTTTGTCAACTTCTTTTTTTTTTATTTTCTGATATTAAATATAGCTAAAACAAGGTGTTTATAGATAGATCCACTATAAGGTAAAGAGGATGTTATGTTACTTAAAAGAAACAACTGGGTCATCAAAAAAATGTTCTTTATAAAAGAAATAATAAGCAAACTTTCACAATAAAAAAGAATCCAATCCTATTATTTCGATTTAGAGACATATATGACTTGAATAAAAATAAAACTAAAAAAGAACAAGATTGATAATCAATTTTCCTATTATTCCTATTATATTATTAATATATTCTAAATTATTAATTATTAATATTATATATATATATATATATTTCTATTCTATAGATTTTAATATTAGATTTTGAATATTCTATTTTCTATTTTAAATT
>JAOQMP010000208.1:36391738-36403066 GCA_027563575.1 Erythroxylum pedicellare | reverse complement strand
GGATTTTTAAGTATAAAGTCTAAGAAAAAGAATAAAGAATAATGAATAATGTAAGAATAATGTAAAGAAAAAAAAAAGAATCTTTTTTTTCATTAAAAGATTGATTATCAACCAATTTTGATATTACTTGATTCAAAAGGTTGTCATAAATGCCAAACATATCTGGTTCAATTCTCTTTTTTTTAACTTAAATTTGAAAAAAAAAAGTAAGTTTTTTTATTGTAATAAGTGTTACTTGAGTTTGTGGACTTGAACTTATCGAATGTGGGTGCTGTATTAAACTGATAAATTGCTGTATATGCTGCTGTACATCTATCTAGGTATGTATATAATGAGCTTAAATTGTTTCTAAACATCTAAAACAAAAAGAAGAAAGGAAGCTTCAGTCTCTATATATGTATTAGTCATCACCTAACTCCAAAGAAGGACGTTCAACCGAAATGGTTCTATCTGTACCTAATCGTCGGCCCTATTACAGCGTTAGACCACCCACTTCCCAACACATTTCTCTACTTCTTTCCTTCAATTCTCTTCCTAAATAGACACGTCTCCTTCAATTAAAAAAATTGCATTGATTGTTTATTCTGTTGATATGATAAAAAGGTGTAGTATCCAACAGATGTTTTAGTATTGCATCTCTAGTTACTTACTGAATTACCTCAGTAATACATAAACACAATCAGCTCCAAGTCAGAACTCGATCTTCAACATCAGTCAATCCTAAAACCTCAATCTAAAGTTAAAAAAGAAAGAAGTGCGTGAAGTTTACTGTGTAGAGGAAAGCAGTTGTCCGACCACAACATTAACGTATACGCTTACCTCTATGTATGTTCTGAACACTTTATTCTTCATATAATCATATCATCATACTCATGACAAAGTATTGTAGACTGCAAGCAAATAACATTGTCTTGATCCAGTACAATCATGATTAATTTCCTTTTCCAAGGTCTAGCAAGAGCTTCTTTTGTGCAAAAAATGGCATGTGTGAAAATACCATTCCTTGTTTGTGCGTGAAAACAAAAGAGACAAGTGCCGTTAAACTACAAAAGAGATGCACCAGAAAGTTAAAATGGAACACAAACATGATTTGATTAAAACTAGAAAGGCTAGTTTTGGCTTGTCAATAAGATAGGTAGTTGATTTTCATTCTCATTTTTTCCCAACCATCACGCAAGACCCTCCCAATGGTTTACCTCAAGATCTAAGATATATCAACCTCCACTCCACTATCAATTTGGCATTTGCCTTTGTGTCCACTTCAATCTCCTCTACTTCATTCCCTCTCTTAAAGCTATAGCTATTGACTCTGTTCCATATCATACATCTTTTGGATTCCTTTTCTTAAGACTTCTTTTGCTCACAATTAGATCACATTCAATGACCCTTAGTTCCTTGTTCTTGCCTTGATATATTCATTCCATTACCTTAAATAGTTTCTATTACAACAAAATTATCGTTTTTGTGCTCTACACCAATTTATTTCATGAGTTCAGACCATATTTTGTGTTTGGTCCTATTACTATTAGTAGCCGTATTTTTTCCCCAGGCTCGTTCAACACCTAGGGGATCATCACTAACCGCAACATCTGGTGGTGGAGAGGTTAATAATGGATTTCGTGTTAAGCTCAAGCATGTAGATTCTGATAAGAACTTAACCAAATTTGAACGCATCCAACATGGCATGAAGCGTGGAAGGCACAGAATGGAACGTCTCAAGGCCATGGTTTTAGCTGCTGCTTCTTCTTCAGCATCAGTTGACGCACCAGTTGTTGCAGGAAATGGTGAGTTCCTAATGGAGATAGCCATTGGCACTTCCCCCACTGCTTACTCTGCAATTATGGATACTGGTAGCGACTTGATATGGACGCAATGCCAGCCGTGTAAGCAGTGTTATGATCAGCCTACCCCTATTTTTGATCCCAGAAAGTCCTCTACCTTCTCCAAGTTATCGTGTTCTAGCCAACTGTGTGAAGCACTTTCTCAGGCCGCCACGTGCAACGATGGCTGTCAGTATCTCTACACCTACGGTGATTACTCCTCAACACAAGGTATCATGGCAACCGAAACGTTCACTTTTGGGGAGGTCTCTGTCCCCGCTGTTGGCTTCGGTTGTGGAGAAGATAATGAAGGTGACGGGTTCACACAAGGTGGTGGCCTGGTGGGACTTGGTCGTGGACCTTTGTCACTTGTTTCACAGCTTAAGGAACCCAGGTTCGCTTATTGCCTAACTTCCATTGAAAACACAAAAGCAACCAGTACTCTCCTGATGGGCTCTCTCGCAAGTAAAAGTGTGAATGACACATCTTCTTCGTCATCATCATCATCAAGTAGTACAATCAAAACCACCCCATTAATCCACAACCCATCTCAGCCATCTTTCTATTATCTTGATCTTCAAGGAATATCCATTGGTGGCAATCGCTTACCTATCCAAACATCCACTTTCTCAATTCAAGATGATGGCTCCGGTGGCCTAATCATTGACTCTGGCACTACCATTTCCTATTTGGAGGACAGTGGTTTTAGTTTGGTGAAAAAAGAGTTCAAATCACAGATCAATCTACCAGTGGACAATTCTGGGTCGACAGGACTTGATCTGTGCTTCACATTGCCATCTGATGCAACTGAAGTAGATGTCCCAAAGATGATACTCCACTTTAAAGATGCAGACTTGGAGTTGCCAGCAGAGAACTATATGATTGCAGATACAAACTTGGGAATATTGTGCTTGGCAATGGGGAGTTCAAGTGGAATGTCTATATTTGGTAATGTTCAGCAACAAAACATGTTGATAATTCATGATCTTGAGAAGGAAACTTTGTCTTTCCTTCCCACTAATTGCGATCAGTTGTGAGTTTCATCATCTTCTTTATTGATTTCTTGTTTAAAAGTTCTCATTTATTACATCTAGCAGTTGCAAACTTCTTTTTTTTCCTCTTTGGTATGTGTGTAATCACAAAAGAACAGGAAAAGAAGAATTGTTGTTGAGTATAGATTTGTCTGTTTAAATAAGAAATGTACGTGCTTTAATTATCTGTACATTAATGTTTAGAATAAGTACCTATTCCGTTGCTTTCGGATTAAAACTCCTCGCTACATGTATAATTTAGATTAATATAGTTTCTAATTAAACAAGATTACTATAGGAATTAGCTCATGTCAGATCTCTTGCATCTTCATGTTATAGTGTGGCTTAAAATGCTGCCAACAATTTCTCTGTCAACATCAAGTTACATAAGATTAACTAGTATAAGACAAAATTGATAACAACTGCATCTACTGATCTTATTCAGTATGATACAACAGAAAGATTTGGGAATTTCCTTAAGAGTTGAATTAAACCCATTTCCCTATTCTTGAACACAAAGAAAAAGAAAACTATAACATTCTCCTTTTACCCCCAGCAAATATGGAACAGCTACAGGAGTTGATAAAATTTGAGGAGTTAGTTAATATAATCACAGTACTTCCTTCTCAAGTTTCAATACTGCCATAAAGGCCTCTTGAGGTACATCAACCTTGCCAATTGACTTCATTCTTTTCTTTCCTTCGGCCTGGCCAGAAAAAGATACAGAGCATCATGCAATAGTTGCTACATTAATGGAAGACAATCAACTGAGAACGACAAAATTCATTAGTGATTTCTCTCCGAATTTCCGAAACACAAATGTAGAAGTTCATAGAAAACACAGTTGATCATAGAAGGAACAGAAAAATTAATGAGTACAGAGCAGTTCAATTGACTTTTTTGCAGCTTATACAACAAGCCAGTAGACTCTCGCTTAGACATGCTGTTAGCATTTTCGCAACAAATATGCTAATATCTTATACATCAGAAATTGAAAACGAGGTACCTGTTTCTTGAGTAATTTCTTCTTCCTTGAAATGTCCCCACCTACAAGAAGAACAAAAGCAATTATGTCACCCGCTAACAAGTGCCAGCAGCTTACCGAGTTAATATCTTGATCCTTCACTAGATCCAGCTAAACGATTTCCAAAATGGACCAAGCGGAAAGGTCATTTTGGTTTTCTTTTTTCATTTGCAAAGATTTGCCAAGGAGAAACTTCTTAAACAATGAAACAGTAAATATAAAAAATCTCAGTTCCAATAACGAGTTAGAATCACAAGTTAACCATATATAGCTACTCATGAATCTTGACAAAATATTTAAATGATTAGATAACACCTAAAAGCATATTAGGGCGCAAAGGATCATCTTACCGTAGCACTTGGCTAAAACATCCTTCCTGATTGCAGATAAAGACTCACTGGCAATAACTTTAGAACCTATGCATGCCTGAAAATAATAAAATATATAGATTGAAATCTTTGGGTCAACCATCTCGAACAATTTACTTGAAAGCTCTAATAAGAGAGCAATCATATCAATCAATCAATTAATTTCGAAGTGGGTTTTAACAAGTATTAGTAATGGCGTTTATTTTCAAAAGAGAATAGAAAATTTACTTGGATGGGCACTTTAAACATTTGTCGTGGTATAAGCTCCTTCAGCTTCTGAGTCAAGGCCCTCCCCACCGAATATGCCTAAGAAGAGAGTCCATCAACAACAAATGTTCCAACCCAACATTCTAGAAGTTTTTATCACCCATGTTATTAGTTTAGGTAAATAGAGATGCTTAGTATTAACAATTAACATGATCATGATCAGAGAAAGGTCAACAAAAATCAAGAGTGGACAAAGTAATCTTTATAGTAAAAAGGTAAAAATCCCCTTCAGCATATATTAGCTATGAGCAAGATGCCATTACCAGTGTATACCAGATGCATCTGACATGGCAGGCATTTTAGCAGGCATTAAGGCATCAGCATTGGTGCTTGATTTTACTAGAAGAATGGCTATTCCTTAAGCCTATTTCCAGACTGAATTTGTTTCTATTAATTTCTTAGTTCTAGAATATTTTGCAATAGGAAGTCAGACGACCAACTAAGGGCTGGTTCAACATGACCCACATGTACAATAATCATGGGGCGTGCTGGGTAGAGCACCCCCAGGAGGTGCAACCCCTCAACAGTAGCTGCACCTTGCAAACCACAAATTGCAAACCCATAAATCAAGTCAAAGAAAATTTTCCTTTTTGATAAATCTCATATTTCTATCATCTTACTGTTGAGTTCAATACATATCCTCATTTACCTTATCCTTGTGTACAATTGTTGATAAAGGCTCCACAGGATCTCCATTTATCTGAATGTCGAGCTTTATCAAATTGCTTTCCCTATAACTATCAATAAAAGTACGAAAAAATGAATAATTACTAAAGGTATAGTCTTCCAGTTGAGTGTTCTAAAACAAAGATTATACAGTTCAAACATGGATGAATAAAGTTATTTTAAATTTTTAGCTTAAGATGGAGAACCATAAGAATCTCTTCTACTTGACATTGTGGCTTTTCAAGGTTCAAAGTTTATCAAATCGCTTCATGCAAACAAAATTCATAGTTGCTTATTGAAAGGCCTTATGACTTACCCTATAAAAGAATATTCCATGCTGGCATATCCCTTACTTCTTGATTTGAGCTGGTCAAAGAAATCGCCAACCATCTATAAAATCAAAATGCAAGACACTAAGAGACAATTTCACCAGTATAAGAATAGCAATGAAAATTCTACTCTAGTTAAGTGACATATAGAGGAGGATTGACGGAAACTTGGAAAAGATTTGCTTGGAACTGAGCACAGGAATTCATCAAACAGCTATTGGTGGAGGCAAATGGCTGCCAAAAGAAGGTTACCTCAGCAAGGGGTAATTCATACGTGATTGATGCTCTGTTCTCAGTAATAAATTTCATTTCCTTAAACTCTCCTCTTCGTTCTTGAGATAACTCCATAAGTGGACCAATGTAATCTTTTGGTGTCAGCAATTCGATCTGTATAAACAAGTTAGTGTAAAATTACAGGATAGGTTACAATTCATGAAATAACTGTGTGTGTGTGAGATAGAGCTCATAAAACTCCTACTATATTACTCAAGTACTTTTGCAAACAGAAAGACCTTTACAAATGGCTCCTCAATTGATTTCCTCTGTCCAGGTTCAGGAAGCAAAGATGGATTTGAGCACTCAACCTTCAAGAAAATTTGTTTACAAAAATCATTCGACAACATTCAGTTTGTATTAAGAAAGTTAACATTACTCCAAATGAGTAATCGATAAAATATGGAGGTACATAGTTTAAGGTCTCAAACAATTAATCTAAAGTAAGAATCCACTGGAAACATGATTTGTACAGTATTAATATAGAGAGAACTATGACATAACCAAAAATGTTTTAAGTAAGACATAAAGATGAATAGGTGTAATCTAGGCATACTTGATTGCAGGATTAAATGACAATTACAGTATCACCGTCTATGCAGTTCACTCTGTACACAACACTAGGAGCAGTAGTTATTAGGCTCAGACTGTATTCCCTCTCAAGCCTTTCCTGTAAGAACATACGCAATTCAGAGCCAATCCTGAACTGCCATAAATCACAAAAATAGCTGACACCTTAAGAGAAAGCAGACCTGAACTATTTCCATGTGGAGAAGACCTAAGAACCCACATCTAAAGCCAAATCCCATTGCACTTGAAGTTTCAGGCTCAAACTGCAGAGTAGCAGAGAAACAGGCAGAATCAAACCTTTTATTCAATGGCTTCAAAATTTTATGCTCACACATTACTTTCCAACATATATATTGAAAAATGTTAGGTCCCAAAAGAGGCCACATGCCTAATATGTGGAATTAGAAAGCGTAGGATTGATGAAAGTAGAAACAACGAAACTAATAAATGATTAGAATTATATGAGCTAGATAGACTAGAGATAGCGTTCTACACATAATGAGAATAATTAATTAGGCAATTAAACACCTATAAGCCAAATACTCCAACCTCTGGTTTTTCAATCTGGTCTTACCTTGTGAACTTCAAAACACAAAAAGATAGTACTACATGTGGAATAACATCCGATCCATTGCTGCACCTTAGGTAACAGCTAAAGATTTGGGGTTGGATAATACATTGGAATGGTATTGAAGTCTATATGATTGGGACATATAGAGTTGAAGTTATACTACCCTATTTTGAAAAGGATTTGTCACTTATAATTATTTATCTATATTTCATACAAGGAGTGCATTCGAGCATTATTAATTCATTCATAAGCCTCACCTAATAGTTTAAGTTTTAAAATTGAATGGTTTCTTGACACATTCCTTCAATATGGAAAGAGCACTCAGCCTACCATTGACGTTAATACTAATGCTTCAAAGTAAGATATTCAGGGAGGAGAAGAAAATAATTTAAAGAAATAACAAACATGATAATGTAAAAAATCAGGTTACATCTTCTTTTCCTAGTAATTAATCATTGTAAGAGATCAAGCACCTAAGATTTGATTCCTTAAGAAAATCATATTGCTGGCCAGCTTCAATGTTAAGTGTATATGAAGCTTTAAGTCTAAAGACGTGGAAGAAAATAACTGCAACTAATAGCTTATCAGCAAGCCTTATGCACCTTCAACGCTGCATCATTAAGTTGTAGTTTCTCTAGTGCATCACGCAACTCTGGAAACCTGGCTACAAATATAAAGATGAGTAATCCTAGAGACACAAGTATCTAAAATGCTGCTAAAGGGAACTAGGAAAACCAATGACAGGCAAGAAAAATACTGGTCTGCATCAACTGGAAACAAACCACAGAACACCATTGGAGTGGCCTCCTTATATCCAGGAAGGGACTTGTCAGCCTTTCTACTATAGTTAGTAATAGTGTCACCCACCCTTGCATCGGCTACCGATCTTATAGAAGCAGAAAGGTAGCCCACCTGAAAACATATAAGTGATAAGTAAAAAGGCATCACTATATTCTAATCCGGTGAAGTAAGAAGGAATGTTCAGCTATGAGATCTTCAGTAAGTAGTCAAAAAGAAAAAGAAATAAAAACCCAACAAGAGTGCAAAAAAAGAAATTTTGACTTTGCTCCTTATTTTGAATATCATGTGAAGTGACATTACACAGAGGAGATCTAGCACCCAGATGCAGCTCTGGGCAGGTTTCCTATTTCCTATCACATCACCCAAGATAGTTACACAGTAGCTGCTGATTGCAAGACCATTATGGCAGGTTGACAATTGCAGTTTGAAGTCTATAACGCTCACCAAACTGTGCCAAAGAAGAAAATGTGTTCGCATGTCTGTTTTTGTTTGTTTGTGGGTGTATGGGTGAGAGAGAGAGAGAGAGAGAGAGAGAGAGAGAGACCAAATTACAATACAATGATAAGTGGTTGCCATCATTTTACCTCACCAGCATACAATTCTTCCACTTGTAACTGATTAGGAGACAGAACTCCAAGTTCATCAGCATAATAATCCTATCATTTCAGAAGCAAGTTTAGTGAAAAGTAATAGGAAATATTAAACAAGTCACAAAGCCATTGAACTCAACAAGCTAATTTGTAACAAAATATATTTTTGATACTGTAGCAGCAAAGGTAATGAATTACATTTGATAATCCATGAATAAGTTTACATTACCTTCCCACTAGCCATAAAATAAATCTTGTCACCTTTCTTTATGTTTCCATCCATAACTCGGAAGTAAACAATTACACCACGATATGGATCATAGTAACTGCATAAAGATTTACAAGCTGATAAAACAGATAGCAATAGAACCCTTTTTGTGAAGATAAACAGGCTAATTAAATGAGAAGAAGTCAAAATGAGATTTATCATGCTAACACAATTTTAAAGAATGAAAATGGAGTTCCTTTCGAATGCATTGGCATTCTCTAGTTGTATGAAATTGACATGCGCTTGATGCATAACATCTGTGTATATACCCTATACATATGTATAAAAAGATATTGATGCATTCTGAACCTTGTATATATTTTAATGTAGGTCAACACACCTTAGTCATTGGAAATATGGATGTTAATGCAACAGGGGTAGTAGCCACACTTTTCCATCAATAAAAGTTAAAACAACATCAGCACACATCAAACCCACTTCGTCAATGAAGCATAATTTTGCACGATATTATCTAAGCTAAGCTAGCATCAAAGGTCTATACCCAGTTCAGAACTAAATTGGACCTATAAGGGGATGCTCAGAAAATAACAATATGCAAAGACAATCCTTAGCATCAAAGCAGATTTTGCTAACACCAATAAGTCTAATCACCAAGACAAAGGGGGAATTTACCTATCAAATATCAAAGCCCTCAAGGGCATATCAGCAGTAGAACGGGGTGGGGGAATCCTTTCCACAATTGCGTTCAATATTTCAGTTATACCTATTCCCTCCTGGATAACAATAGCAACACTATAGATTGTTGTTTTCAAAGCAAAAAGAAACATTTCCATTGTATAAAAAATCATTTCAGTGGTCAAAATTGACAAACCTTTGCAGAGCAGAGTATTGCATTGCTACAATCCAAGCCAATAACCTGCAAAGCAAGATGTGTCAACTTGTGAGCACCTTTAGATTTTATTAGTCACATAAATATCTGATGTGAAAACCATAAAAGAGTTAAACGCATCATGAATAGGCCAAATAAGGATTACTGACAAACGTCTTCACTGGATAACTTCGTACTAGGAACGTAGAAAGAAATTATGTGGTTGTTAATAAATTAGGCAAAAGTTGGTTGCTTCTTTTTTCTTCTATCCAAAGTAACAATAACAATAAGAAAAGTATGGTCATTTCATTGTATCCCAACAGAAGTTGGTTACTTCAATGTTGCAATGGGATACCCAGTGAAGAGCTCTATCATCCTATGAATCAGCGACATTGAGAATGGAAAATTTTTCCACCATCTTAGCAAGATAAGAAAGACTAAGTTTATGCAACATAAACAGCTACACCTGTACTGGGGCAACATAGAGTCAAATTAACTTGTTCCACTTTTAGCACCAACCTCTTCAATCTCTTGAAGGACACGATCTGGCTCGGCACCTGGAAGGTCTATTTTATTTAATACCTGCAATAGACGTGAACAATCCATCTCAATCAACAGCTGAATCATGAAATATAACCATTTGAATAGACAAGATAAAAAGTCCGTCATCCAAATATAGCACTGAGAGCCATTTTCTATTAAAAGAATGAGTATTTAAAGATTAAATTTGCATCCCTTCATAACTTTCACTCTAACGGCAAACCTACGTTCTAGAGTTTGTTAACAGAAAGAAAGTGTCAAACACTTGGTTAGAATCTTCTAATTGGAAGAAGAGACAGAAGTAACATAGAGTGAATGGTTGGGAAGAGAAGCGACTGACAGGGATGATTTCTAGATTGTTTTCCAGGGCCAAGTAAACGTTGGCAAGCGTTTGTGCTTCCACTCCCTGCAACAAAACAAATTTTAAAAAATGCAACAAATTAACTTGGATGATACAAGTTTGAAAATTTGAAGTTGGTGCTATGATGATAAATGCTTGGAAAGGCAGAGCTGACCTGGGAAGCATCCACGACAAGGAGAGCACCTTCGCAAGCAGCAAGAGAGCGCGAAACTTCGTATGAGAAGTCAACATGGCCAGGAGTATCAATGAGATTGAGGCAATATGGTTGGTGATCCTTCAAATAAACATAACGCATGCGAGCAGCCTGCAATTTGATAGTGATGCCTCTTTCCCTCTCTAAATCCATATTATCAAGGAATTGCTCCTTCATTTCACGTTTCTCCACAGTACCAGTTGTCTGAAGCAATTTATCAGCTAAAGTTGATTTCCCATGATCTATATGTGCTATGATACAGAAATTCCTGATTTGCGAAATAGGAACCTGACAAAACCAAAGAGTTATCATCTCTTTTCCTCTACCTCACTAAGTATATACACATGATAAGTACTAAAGAAACAGAATAAGAAGAAGAAGAAGAAGAAAGAACCTTGGAAAGACGATCCTGGCCAACATGGACGAGGTCGAATTGGTTCTCGACGCCGAGAGTAGTTTGACAGAAGAGGATTGGGGAAGTATAGGAGGATTTTCGTCTTGTTCTTGTTGTATGAGGAAGCTTGAGCTTTGGAAATGGAGGACCCAGACAAGTGTTACGAAGAGATGATGGTGAGGAGGAGGAGGAGAAGAAGAAAAAAGAGTGTTTAATTGGGAGGGAAAGAAAAGAGAGGTCTGGTGCCATTGCTAGAGTCACCATGTACGTTGTTACGGATTGGGTTTGGTTTTTAGTTTTACTTCGCTGAAACTATAAATTCAACTTTCGTTTGTCGGCCACAGAACACCATTCCCTCCAGTTCTAACCACCACTCACTGCTACAAGACACCTCACTACTAATTTCCTTTGCTCTTGCTTATTTCCTAAAATT
>JAOQMP010000208.1:36332307-36346605 GCA_027563575.1 Erythroxylum pedicellare | reverse complement strand
ATTATTAAAAGCTCATCAATTTACTAATTAATTGATCAATTTTCATAAATTAATAAGTTCTTATAAATTAAAATAAATCAGTTAATTTTCATTTAACAATCTTGTGTTTCAATTAAATTCAAAATTATTTAAAAGATAAGTACAACCTCTTTCAATTATATTTCAAAATTTTTAATTTTATTTAATATGTTTGATAACAATCTAATAATTATTAAACCTTTTAAACCTTAAATTTTTTATTTTACGGGTTTAACTTTTGATCGAATTTTTAAAATATTAGATTTAATAAAGAAGTTTGAGTTTGATCCATCTAAAATTAATTCTCTATATTTAAATTAAATTAAATAATTTTTTAGTTTAATTAATTTAGTACTAACATTTTTCATAAAGTTAAAGTTAAACATTAATTATGAGATACTAAATAAAAAACTTTTATCTTATCTTATTTTATTTCCATGCCAACGGGACAAAGACCCGAAATGTTAAATGTAGGAATCAGATAAGAGTTACTGTGGAAGCTTGTTTAGCTTACAACAAGCGTAGTCCTTGAACATTTTGGATTTATATTTAGGAGGATTGTGTGGTTGGTTTATGAGTTGTTCAAGAGGACCAACGATCGTTTCGCCTGGTGGCTCCAAAAATACAGGCCATGACATTCTTGCTTTGTCCTTCGCAACAGTAGTTCTATGCAGCACGCTCTTGTACTTTCCATTACTAACGACCTGTCATTTAAATTAATTAGATTTAATATATTTGTTTAGTTCAGTACTTAGGAGAAGTTAAACTTAGTTTTTGATCCATTTCGAAGTCCCAACAGATTAAAAGAAGTAAATTGAATTGGTGAGATATTTAAGAACAAGAACAAACAGACCTCAATTTGGTCACCAATGTGAATGATAAGGGCATTGGGGATGTACTTGGCATCAATCCACTGTTCATCCTTAAAAACTTGGAGACCAGAAACCTCATTTGCCACAAGAATCGTCAGAGCAGAAAGATCAGTATGAGCAACCACGCCAAGGGCCAAATCAGGACGAGGACACGGTGGATAATAGTTGATCTTCAACATATATTCCAGTTCTTCGCCACCTACTGCTTCTTTAATTACATGTTCTTCGAGTCCTAACCCGAGAGATAGGAATCTCATCAGCTCATCCGCCACGTCTCTCAGGTACTTTGCGTACTCCTCATTAGCGTCTCTGCATTAATTACATTCACAAACACTACATCAACCATTAATCATATAAAACGGCATTGCGTAGCAGAACATCATACAGACCTGTAAGAAGCAGGATTTTTAGGCCAGAAGTTATAGTTTATGGATACAGGAGGCCAAATCCTGTGGAAAAGGTGATCAACCCATGCCTTCTTTTCGTTAGGATCTCTCTGCAGTTTAGTTCCATAGCCTTCTATGTCTTTAGCGTCAGGAGGCTTAGCATAAAGCTCTTTCTCTTCCTGGGGGAGTTCGAAGAATTCCTTCCCAACAGCTTGTAACTTGGCAATAACATGATCGGGGATTCCATGGTTCACAACCTGGAATATCCCCCAGTCCCTGGAAGCTTCAGATATGGAACTCACGACCTTGTTTTGATCAGGGTCTCTGAGATCAATTGTGGGAATTTCAGGAGCAGGTCCATTGAATGTTGTCATAGCAGGTTGTTCCTCCTTTGATCTAATGAATTCATCAGGGATGGCACCGGTGGACAAGGACTGACAAGCAATGGCTTGAACTCTCACTGCTTCCATTTAATTTTTCCGTTTGCAGTTCAATTGATGGTATTTCATGACAGGCCACTTAATCTCTATATATGATAATTCAAGGTAGGTTCGGTGAATCAAACAAAAGGATACAATCTTTACAATGCAGGCGACAGAAATGGAAGGTCTATTAAAATATATTTACAATTTACATTGTTCAAGCTTGAATAACGCTATGACTAATTTTTCTGATTTATACAGTATATTGATGCTTTTTATGGATACCATTAAAGTTAGGTGGCCGGATTCTTAGTTTGTTTCTTTATATGACCACCCTAATTACTCACCAACCATTTATTCCAATTTTTCTATACTAGCAATCCGTTCTTTCCTATCGAAGAGAGATTTAATAATAAGAAGAAAAACAACCCTTGAGCATATATTATAGCATCTTTATCACATCGTTTTGACTATTTCATTCTTTTGGATTAATATTAATTAGTATGATATTTTATTCAAGATTTGTATAGACTTCTAGCTTCATGTACTTTGGAATCATATGCTCAGTACTTGTTTTCCTTCCCTGTAAGATGAGGGTATACCCGGTTAGCCAATTGGGACATGCATCTCAAATCGTTTGCTTTTTCCTAGAGCCTAAGGCCTGCTCAATAGCATCCACTACCATGGATTCTAGACAAAGTAGATATGGCAAAAATTGTCTGGCTTGGATTCAATTTTTTAAGTCCGATAGTAAAAAAAATTGGTCAAAACGATGAAGTTAAGGAATCAAAGTACTGACCGATAAACACAAAGACTGACAACAAGTTATGGGTGAAATGGCGTTTGAAGAAGTCGTACTTAACATGTTTCTAAAAGACGTAAGTAATTTGTGACTAATTACAGGAATCCATTTATACTATCAAAAGGTAAAACAAACGTATGAATTTTGATAAACATTTGGAGCATTAAGACATTGTATGCATCTATATATGTACTAGAAAACAGACCTGTCTTTGGCCTTCTAATTCACTTGTACTTTGAGGACTCTTTCTGGTCCTTCGTCTTGCTGTTTCAAATTCAACAAGATCCGTAGACTAATCTTAAATCTTAACAAAACCAAATACCAGAATAAGACCTCCCTTGTTCACTATTTTCAGAAGCAATTAAGGACACTAATCAACTTTTATCTTTTACAGATTACTGTCGCCTAGCTGTAACGTGCTAGTTGGGATTTTCATTGTCAAATTTTGTTTCTCCCAAATTTATTAGAATAAATGAATAAAAGATTTCATCAGAAACTAGACAAAATCATTTCAAAGTGAAATAACTTGTATTGGCCATTTATAGCCCGACGAACAAAATGGCTCTTAAGAAACTTTCCATGCTCTCTATTCAACATCTAACCATGATTCCATAACAAAGCAAAGCTTGGCCGTTTTAGTAAGTGAGATCGTATAGCTTTCAAGTTTTTCCTCCGGCAAAATCGAAAATTCACGACCCACTAGTGGGATTTTCTTACCAATCAGTATAGATGGCGAAAAAGCTCAAGCCCAGCCTAACATGATCCGAATTTAACTGCCTAAAAATTTCATCAGACTCAAGGATGGATAGTCAGGTTCGTTGGGGCTTGAGCTAGAACTTGATAAATTTTTCGGACTTGACCAATTTATAAGAAATCAGATTGATCATCTGATTTGATCTGCAATCAATGTGTCAACATATATTTGACCGGACTCCAATTCGGGTATTCAAACTCAACCCGCTCCTTAGTATCCACATTCAAATGTTCCATACGAAGATATGGGAAAAGCAAATATCAAAACTTCTACCTCCTCTGTCATCATTTCTACGAGACATTGAAGAAGAATATCGACACATTAACTTAAAGAACAGCAATTAATTGCAAAATGTCGAAGGAATGGATAAATAAAAATTTCCATTCCCGTCAGAATGTTGACATTAACCCGTCACTAATTTCCTACGTCCACAAATTCCCTTCCAACAAAATGAAGAATTAGCATTTCGATTTGAGATGAATGAAGCATTTCCAGTCATGTATCGCATCCCAAGTGAGCTAAAGCACCTATACTAGTAGCTAAGACCAAAAATATGGATCCCAGGTTTTTCACCTTAGGATCAGTTAGTCTTCCTTCCACTTGTTTACATACCTAAGGAAAGCACTAGCAGGATTTTCTCTTGGCAGAGCCCGTACACGAGTAGATCTCCTAAGAACAGCTTCCTCTAATGCAATCCTCTGAGCTGCCTCTTTAGATCTCTTCTGGAGTTCCACGCTGTAAGAGCATCCGTGAGTGAGATTATTGAATTCACTCAAAAATCAGTAGGAACCAAATAACATCTTAATGCAGATTGGTATGACATTATAGTTACGTAGAAATGACAATAAATCAAAACCCACTGTGTGTATTAAAATATTATACAACTAAACCAAGATTCAGGCTAGAATAAACAACTGTGGGAAGAAAATTATGTCAGGTGGGAGATTGGGAGATGGGGATGGGGATGGGGATGGGAGACAGTTGTGGTGGTTGGTGCAAAAGATTCATACAGGCATTTCTATTTAACCATTCCATGAGTACCTAAAATATTTTGACCAATAACGGAAGTGCAAAAAACACACGCGTTGCGAAAGAGTATTGCAATTTAGAATATCCCTCCACTGGACATTATCTCCCACCACGGGGTGCACATTATATGTGGACCTAAAATACTGTGCATGGGATAATTGCAGACAGGCATGCTGAGATAGAGTAAGTAGTGCTGAGTAACTGGTCCTAAAGTTAGAACTCTCGTCAAAAGGAGAAGAAATATATGAAAGAGATGGAAATCACATATTATAATTGTGCGTAAATACGATTCAAAGAAAACCAACATCTATTAGAAGAGTTTCCTATGAATATTTAAATCTTTAACCAAATTAAGAATCACTCACCATATTCTGCTGTAAAATTTCTCCAACTGTTTCTTCAGGGCCCTCTCTCTCTCACCCTTGATATTTAGTGAACCCATCAATGCATCAAACTATTGAAAAGTTTGAAGTGAGCATTGATAGCAAGGGAAATGAACTCATTTAAGAAAATAGAGGAAAAATAATACAATAGGTCATAGACATTAAGAAGTCTTACCTCTTCCTTGCTACTATAATAGCCCCAAAACTTAGAATCCAAGCTCTCGACAAATATCCTCCCATCTCGCCGGAACCACCAATACCTACTGTAGCACTTGTCTTTACCCAAGGGGTTGGTACTGAGGACTCGTTTCTCCATTTCCCTTTCATAATATTCTTTCTGTGATATTAATATCGTTGATTAAACAATAACTATAGGAAGACAATTTTGTTTGCACACACATACACACAAAAAATGACAATGCACAAATGAATTATGAAGAAATTTCACCCTCTGATCTTTGCCCCTCCTAACAGGTACATCAGTTTTTGCATCTTTCGTTGGTTTCATTCGATCCTTCTTAGATGAATCCTTCAAATTTTCTGCCAGGACTTCTGCATCCATATTCTGCTTCTTGCCTGCTTTATCCGAAGTTGAGTCCAAAGGTTTCTTCTCACTGTTAAGAAATGACAACAAGATTCAAAATGAAAAGTGAACTAGAGCCATTTCTCGTTACATGTGGTTCTGTGCAAGTACCTATGCAAGGGAAAGCGTTTGAATGAAGTATTAACCTTTTATGCAATGGATGATGCTGTAAACAAAATTGGCCCACCCTCTGTTAAGAATTACAATAGAACCTAAAATAAAAGAAAAGAAATGCATACATTTCCATTCATATGCATGCATTTCCATTTGTATGTGTTTTTGCTTGTCTGGCAAATATATGCAGGGGGGAATATTTTAATTAAGACCAAACCTTTCATCCAGTGGATGATGTTGTTGAGCAATAATCGCCCCACCCTCTGTTTCCTTTGCTACCACTCCATTCTGACTACTTCCATTCCCATTAGCCAATACGCCAACATTATTTCCTTCAGTATCCTTACTATGCCCATTTACCATTCCACCAGCAAGAGACTCAATCTTCAATTTTTCCTTCTCTTCCTTTTTCTTCCTTGCTTCTTCTAGGGCTTCTCCCCTCCTTGTTGCTCCAAGCATCTGTCGCTGTTCGATAGACTCATCCAACTTCTCCCTGACAATATCTGTTTCTATAACTTGATTAACCAATTCCTGCAATATCCTTAACTTGGTTTGAATATCTAATTGACCATAATGGCCCCTCTTAATTGTTGATATGTGACCAGATAAATCAGGAACTTTAATAGACTCAATAAAATCACACAAATATTCTGTCCAATTGATCACTGTTATCTGCAGCAGAAGAATAACATAGAACACATCAGTCCTTCCCTATCTATGTTAAAAAAAGAGTTGGAAGAACATCAAGGAGATCAAATCTCTAGTTGATGACTGTACATTGTAATGAAATGCTTTGTTTCAAAAAACTTAAATTCCCAGTGCAGAAATGCTATATATAGTTTTACCTTTAACTTTCGGTTCTTGTTCTGCACAAATATGTAATATTCACCTTTGTCCTTTATAAGCAAACGAAGAAGAGCAGAATGTGTTTCAACTATAAGGGTCAAATTTGTATCCTTGTGGCAGATGGCACTTTCAAAATCTTCCAGTGAGAAAGGCCACAAGTGTAGCAGCCTACCAAATGAGCAACAAAAATCCCAAACCATTAAAAGATCCCCAACACATTCCAATTGAACCTTGAAGTCTCTTGAGGGAGATGGACGTGCAGTAAAGACTGGATCATCTGCACTGGGCTTAACCAAAAGATCATCAATGGGATATCTGATGGGGTCTACCTGCAGATGTCCATTCTCTGCAATTCAAGCAGAGCTATTAGTCAAATAAAATTAGTTGCACTGAAAAAAAGAGAACAAAGTAAGCATCTCAAGGTTATAAAACGAACAAATGGATATTAAACAGTCAATGATTATAACAACATTTAACCTACCTCTTTCAATGGTCTTTTCCTCATTTGCTTCAGCATTCCCATTCTCCACTTTCTTCATTTTACGCTTTACAAATCCTTCCAGGTCCTAACATGAATCAAATAACACAACATTATAATTTGACAGACTCCACCAACCAAGAGAAATAGTTCAGTCTACCTGAGTCTTTTTGCTATCATCTGCATTTTTTCTCCTTTTATTGCAAACTACCAGTCCATCCCGAATAATAACTTTGTCCTTCAAATCCTGGGGTGGATCAATTGATATTCCATACTCTTTTGCTAATTTGTCGTGAATTACCCATGGAGAACTTCGGTATGTAGAATCCCTAATAAAGGACCTCAAAATGCTTCTAGTAAAAGGTATTTTTTTCCATGACAGATCATTTCTATTCAGGACTGCAGTTTCTGTTATTTTCTTATTTTTATCAAGCCATGCCACCTCATATTGGAGGTTGGTGCTATTGTCCGCCACAATCTTTAATATCTTGCATAGACACAGATTACTGCTCTTCCTTCCGTACAATTCAGCCCCAACAAACAGACGTTCCTGGAACTTAACAGCTATTGTGTCTGCAAGATCTTTCAGAGACAGCATACCTGAAAGATCATAAGCTCGTCAAATTTGCTGGAAAATCACCTTGATTTAACATTAAAGGATTTTTTTAATTCACACTAGTGTTCACACTCTCAACTCAAAGTTTCACCACATTATCCAACATAAGGAAAACCTTGGAAAAAGTAAAATCACAAGCCTCAAACTAACCATGCAGAAGGAACAAGACCACGTGCCTGTGGGCATGTAATAAAGTATAAATGTTTCACATTCCTTTCTAAAGTTCAAGACAGCAGACTTTGTCAGGATCTGAGGTACAGCATGGTAGCATTTTCATAAGAGATCGAGGCCATTCAAATGATAAGTTAGTATCATGCTCATTTCGTTTAAGAATGCTTAGACATATGACTACAACATAATCATAAATAATAATGCATTTGAATCACAGATCATACATCTTTTTTCTCTTTCCTTAAGTTAGAAATAAGTTATTACGAGCTTATGTTTAGCACATCTGGTTTTGGACCATAAAATTTAAGATTCACAAGACCATGGCATGAGGATCAATCATGCTACCCAACATTTATTAATTAAGCACGAACCTGTAATATTAACTGGTCAACCAATGCATCCGAATAATTTCAAAGATATGGATATCTAACTGTGAAAGAATTAATAGCAACTACTTAAAAAAGTACTTGGGACCTCTCCAATCTCATCATCATTATCGACACCAACAAATATTTCCCTACATATACAATGCATGCAAGCACAAAGAATATTAATGTACAAAATGCTACTCAACAGATGATAAAAACCAAAATAGGGACGATTAGCAAAACAGGATACAATTGAACGGCGATATTATTTGACCTACTATGGATTCATCCAACATGCTATGGTAGCAAAAAAGCACATTAAAAACCAATCTAATCAGAAGAATTCTTTTATTTTTATCATATTTAAACATGGGAAAGAGTGAATAAATTATTTAAAAAAAGCAGCCACAAATACAGGACACATACTACGATGACATAATAAGGGTAACAATTACTCAACAAACATCAAAAGAAGACACTCAAACAAACCAAAAACTGTAACATTACCTAAAGCATCTTACTAGAACTTCTTCCTGAGATACAAGCTATTCACAACAAACCCTTTCAAGACTATAAAAATCATGTTTGCAGTGAAAGTTTGTAAAATTTACAGAAAGCGAAAGATCTCTAAAGCATAACTAACAAAGTAACCATAAAAACCACCAAAACAAAAGAAAAGAGATAAGCAAGTGAAGCAGCACAAAAGTGTGATAATCTTTGAAAACTGGCAAACCACAAAAATCTGGCTCAGCTTTGCAATGTTGCAAGGTATAGACTGCCAGCCACACCTCTAGAACACATATACTTCCAAGTAGTAACTAAAATTTGACAGAAGCTTGGCATCAATATATTTACTAACAAGACCAGGAAGAGAAAAAATAGCAATCAATCTATCACAAGTGCCAAACAATTAATAGTATGCACGTGGAAAAGAAAAAACAAAATAGAGAGACTAAAATAGCAACATGTCTAATAATCATTATAACAGTGTATATAAGGTCTTACTAAATTGGATCATGCGCAGGGCAGGCTCCTCTATCTCTTTGGGGATCTCTTGAATCTTCTCAGCTGCACATTTTTCAGAAACCAGAGCCTCTTCATAAGTCAAGTTAGTTTTTCCTGTGGTTTTACATGTCCAAATTCTCTGACGATACAAATTTATACGGTTCAAATATTCTCTAATTCCATCCTTAAGGAAAACAAAGATGGGTATTCATATTCCTGAAGTAATGTTGCACTTAGGCAAAAGGCAGAAATAAGGATACTGATAATTGAGAAAGATCTCTTTAGTGAAACGGACTTTATACACAAGGTCCTTAGGGTCTAAATCCTTAGGTGGTTCCAACAAAGTGAATGCCCTTTTCTTCAGAAGAGGCATTGTTGGAAGCGCCGACGAGACCCACTCACACAACAAGCACCTGCAAATTTCCAAAGAATCAGCTTCACCTAGAACAATATGATTCAATACAATACAACATTATATTTTAAAAAAACAAAAGTAGAATTTGATTCATAAGAACTGTGAGTTCCAGATGTAGTTGATTAATGGTAGTCAAAACAAAACAAAAAATAACTCGTAATTTAAACAGAGAATTTCAAACACACAGAAAGAAGCGACCGGGGAATACTAAATAGAGGCGATAAACAATAAACAGAAACCCTAGTCCAAAAACAAGAACAAGATCAACAAGAAGAAGAAGAAGAAGAATCATACTCGCAACAAACCAACAAACAGCTAATCCAGAATAAAAAAAGTAGCAGAGGGGTCAAGAATATAATTTAGAAACGAACGGAAACGTAAGAAACAAAAGAATCGAGAGAGAAGGGTTGGTCTTACGAGTTTTATACGATTAGAGAGAAGAGAAGAAGAAATTACATTTCAACATTTTTTAATAAATAATAACAAAAAATCAATGGAAGAAACAGAAGAAGAAGAAGGAAAAATCTACAAAGCAATATTTTTAAAAAAGAAATTTGAAAAAACAAACACAAAAAATTATTAGAAGTGGATCTAACAAACCTACATCCATCAAGACTTACCACTGCTACTACTAATTCTTTCTTCAATTTCAATCGATGAGAAAATCACCGATGCGTGATATTTATTAAATACCCAAAAATAAAATTATAAGAACACATAAAAAAAGTGCCCTTCCCTTCCCTCGAACAAAAACAAAGCTTCGCCTTCCTTCCCGCCACTCTACAAACGAAACGGTGATTTACTACTATTTCTCTTTTTATTAATATAATATTATTTTTATTATACAAATATCACCAGCGATGGGGACTATAGAATACGCGTGTCTCTCGCCAAAACAATGAAATGATACTTCCTTCCATTCCTTTTGGAACTTCTTTTCTTTTCATTTATTTTTCTATTTATTTCTTTGAATCTTATTCATTACTAAATAAATAATTACGTAAATTGTTTCTTTTTTATTTATTTTTCTATTTTTTTGCATTTCTATAAAAATAACTAAGATTGGTATTTTAGTCACCCTATCTAAAATTTGACTTATTCATTTTGAATTATTAAAAATTATTTTATAAAGTTATTTTTATTTATAATATTTAGTAATTTATTATTTATAAACTATATAATTCACACAATAATTATTTATAGACTTGCTAATTTACATATCAAATAAATCACTTCGTAGATTTAGTAATTGATAATTTACATGTTTCATATAAATTATTTATCTATTATTTTCTTGTAATATTATAATATTTGAGAGTGAATAAAGATAATAAATTAGTTTAAAATAATTTAATCTAATTCGAAAGTTTAATTTACTCAGTATTTAAATCCAATTAAATTTAGACTTAAATTTGATAAATTCTTTCCATATCTAAGAAATTAGATTAATCTAGTTTGAAATAAACAAACTCCCCAAGTCTTAGGACTCAATCAAAACTTAAAGCTTTAACTTGAAATTCTTTTCGAGCTTGATCTCGAACCCGATTCAGTTCATTATCCACAGGTAAAAGTAATCAATCTTATAAACAAAAATCCCCATGTTTCCAAATATTGTTAGCTTTGAATTGCAAATACAACACCGCCACTGTTTGCTTTGTTATTGTGTTTGACCCTTTCCTGTCCCATATGCTATGGAATGAAAAGGAAAAGTAGTAGTAAACTAAACAATTTCTACCACAGCACGACCAACAATCTTCCCCTGATTCAGATACTGAAACGCTTTATCTGCATCTTCAAATTTATATTTCCTGGAAACAGCATCCTTGAGGTTGAATATCCCCGTTTCTGCAAGTCTCACCAACTTGGGCAGATCCTGCCTTGCCCTTCCTCCATATGACCCCATTACTTGTATCTGCATTACATTACATTACATTGCATTCTCCAATCATTAATCATAATAATAACAATAAATACTGGGGCCAATTCCTATCCACACCTTCCGACGAACAAGGTGATTTATATCTATCTCTCCTAAAGAACCAGCTTTTGCAAGCCCAATCATCACGGCTTTGCCTCCGTCCTTCACGCTTCGTATGCACTGTGAAAATGTCACTGGCTTCCCCAGTGCCTCAACAGCAACGTCTGCACCTCTTCCTCCAGTTATTTCCTGACCATCACAAGATATGAAGATGGTTATTTCCTCAATTCACTATATTGGGCACCAAAATATTTGCTCAACTAAGAACCAGCACAACTTTTGCAGTAGGCTTATTAGCGGTGTATACCAAGAAACAGACACAATGGATAAGCTTTTTTCTGTTAGCTTGTTGAAAAGCCAAAGTAAAAGATTAAAGTTTACACACTCTAATCCTCTCAACGGGATCTTCTTTCTTTGAATTTATCGTGTGAGTAGCACCCAAAATTTTAGCCTTTGCCAGTTTTTCATCCTGAACATCCACCGCAATAATTTCAGAGGCACCAAATGCCCTTGCAATCTGCAAACAACTGGAAAAAGTCCTTAGTGACGACTAGGTCAGAGCAAGTCCAATACATATAACCAATTATAATCACTGTTCAGATTTTGACAACCCAGTCATTGCCAATTATATAAACTCCAAAATCAGAACCAGAAGGTAGTAGCAACATTCCTAGCCCTTATGTATCCACCAATATCAGCAATAATCTCAGTGAACAAATATTCTCTAGCCAGTAGTAAATGGCAGATTGAATACATAATATTCTCCCCTGAGAAGGAAAAGGCTCTGCACAATATATTTTCAGAGATAATTCTTCTAGATGATTTCAAACTTCACCAAAAGATCAGGTTGTTAGGCATATCGGCATAATCATGTATAATAGAAGTCATGGTGCCATCTGTTTGTCCTTCAATGACTTCCACTGGCACTACACACCTTGTGCATAGGGTATAACAGAAAAAATAAATAGTCTTTACTCCTTCAATCATCAAAATCTCACGTTTATGATAAAATTTCAAGTCACAAGACAACATCATTCAGAAAACTCAATTTGACTAGTCAAGCGGCATGGATGCAGCAGAAACCCTTGTTTGGTGGAATTAAACATTCTAAGCTGCTTACCTTGAGCCAACACCACCAATTCCTATCACAGCAACAGAATTACCAGGACGAACTTCAGCTGCATGAGCCATAGCACCATAAGCAGTAAATACTGCACATCCTAATATTGCAGACTCTGTGTACGGCAATGAGCTTGGTAAAACAGTTAATGCATGCACTGGAACAACACAATATTCCGCAAGGCCCCCCATGCTATACATATATACCGGCTTTCCTGCATGATACAAATTTTCAGCTCTCCAATCATGTGCCATTTCAGCACGAGAAAGCAGATGAAGCAAAATGTTTCAAGTACCCGAAAAGACTTAAAAGCAATAGAGAGATAACAAGGCAATAACAGCATGATCAAGAAAGTTCTTGCACAAGAAAGAAAAATGACCCCCTCCAATACATACAAAAATGCGGATCTAGAACGGCCTTATGCCAGTTGCAAATGCAAGTGACATTTATCCTGTAGGATAAGTGTAAGAAGATTAACATTACTACCAAAATAATCTTGAAGTACAATGAAAACATAGGACAAAGCTTCTTCTCTCGAGAATATCAAATCAAATGAAAGAAATTTCCTAGGCAAACGCATTTTATGGCAAACGCACACTATTAATAAACGTGAAAAGAATAAACAAGCCATCCTAGTACTTCCTAGTTCTTGACTCAGTTCTAACTAAAGGAAGAGGGTTCTATCAGAAATTTATAGTATGTTATCTTGCCCCGGATTGGCAATCTCCAAATTTTGGTCTCAATAAGTCAATACTATATTTCATGAAAAATTGGAGTTTGGTTCTTTATCATTATCTAAAACAGAATTGAAGAAAAGTTTCATGGATTCCAGTTCTTAAGAGTAATGGTATGGTGTCTAAAACGGTGCATAAAGCAGAAACAAGGACAGCTGCTGACCATTGGAACGGAGGAACAGACGGGTTTCACCATCATAAAGAGTTCCTTTTGCTCGGTTATAAGCAAAAAAGTCCTCACATAAATCATCATGGCCCTGTCTCACAGAAGATCAATTAGCATAAAAAGGTTTTGGAAGATTCAAAAAGGTAACTCAGAAATATACAAAAGATCACCACCTTAGAACAGTAATAACAGTTGCCACAGGGCATGATGAAAGCTCCAACGACCTGAGATCCGAGCGGGAATCTGAAAAACGAATATAATTTTGGTAGTTGACACTCCATGGCAAGAGAAATAACGAAGCACCAAATGGTGAAGGTAATTGGAATACTTGTTTGTAATCTTGGAATCAGTTAGAGGACCATGTTCAACAACTTCGCCAGTAATCTCATGGCCAATGGCACAGGGACTAGAGAATGGAATTTCACCCTTAATCACATGAAGATCAGAGTGGCAAACCCCACAACCTGTTTCATCGAATCCATTTCCATTATTAGATTTCCTCACGAAGGAAAAGGAGAAAAGAAGCAGCATACCCTTGGTTTTGATGAGAATTTCCCCGGCTTTGGGTCGCGGAATTTGGAAGTCCTCGATGGTGAGGGGCTTGTTGGGTTCCCAAAACACAGCGCCTCTCATGAAATCGCTGCCGGAGCTGACATGATAAGAACTCTCCTTCTTCCATGAAAAATTGTTCACGTCCTTCGTAGAACGACTCTCTGATGCACCACCGAATACAGGAGTTTGAGATACGAAGCGATAACACTGAAGAGATCTCCTGGCACTACGAATGAGAGGATAAAACCCCATTTGATGATTCCGAGGACGAAGATTTTGATGATTTAGCAGAAACTCAAGACAGCTCAGAGAGAAAGTCAAACGAACAACAATAGCAAGTAACGACACTATAATTTGAAGTTGCTGTGGTTTGACATCAATAATACTCGAATTTATTTAATTGTAAATTAAATTTTAAGACGTTTTAAATTAAAAATATCTTAAAATTGAAGCAATTGAAAAATAAAAAATAAAATTCCAATCGAG
>JAOQMP010000208.1:36304655-36317360 GCA_027563575.1 Erythroxylum pedicellare | reverse complement strand
TTGAACAAACAAAGATAAGAAATGGTAATGACGTTTTGAGTATAAAGGGTTGACCAATCTGTTTCTATTCCTTTCTTTCCCAGTTCTTCTCAGGTTCTTCGAATGATTCTTTTCTTCATTGATTTTGGTTTGCTATTACTCAACCTGTTTCGCTTATTTACTTCGTTGAGGAAAAAAAACTGGTTCTTATCCTTTTTTGATTTGTTTTGGGAATTGATTGAGATCTGTGTTGCGCATAGCTCAGTGATCGATGGTTCCCACTGTTTTAGTTGTTTGTGGAAGTTCCAGTTAGAAGGTAACCAAGTTCTTGACTTAGGACAGATTCTGTACTACGAGCAAATGTGGCAATCTAATTAGAATTTTTCGTTTGAACAAAAAGAAAAAAAAGGACTTTCGAATCTGGGAACTCATTGTTCTTTGCCTTCTTTGTAAGTACTTGTTGTCCATTATCTGTCTAATTAAGTCAGTGCCGACACTTATCTGTCTTTTGTCTCATTGTTTTGTTTTGACTCTTTATGTTCTAAACTTCCAGCTTTTTTGTTTTCCAGGAATCAATATGTCTTTTATGTCTTTCTCTTTCCCCTATCTTCTCTGTTCTTCTTCTTATTCTGTTTTTGTTTTCAAATGGTAAAAATAATGCTGAGATTGGCTGCAAGAGCCTCATGACTATAGTTGTCATAAGCTAAAAGGTCTCGAGATTGCGTCAAACTCTTTTGCTTAGTTTTGTACTGAGCAAGAACATACAGGCGTGAAAGTCAGTGATATGGTATTTTATTATTAGGTTATGTATGTAATGGGTCATGAGTCATGGATTTACCTTAATTGGATGTTAACCACCAAATGCGGATTTTATGAAATCGATTTCTCGGTACCAATGGCTGGGCTTTGCATCCATGACCATGCAGAATTCAGTTCTAAGAATGAATGTTCTTTGAAAATCTTTTAAGGTTGATTGGGTTTGATGTTCTTCTTCCCTTTAACTTCTGTGGTGGGACATTTTATAGAAAGGCACCCTTCCTGTTCTTCGAGTTCCGCTTTTCAGTTCAAAATGGTACTGGATGCATTTCTCTTGTTTCTTCTGGAGAAGGGCTCTAGTAACGCAATTATCTAACATGGTGTCTTTTTCTCCAGAAGAATTATTTTACAAATCAGAAAGCTGTTTCAAAATGAACCAAGGCTAATGCCTACCACTGTTAACATTGATGTAATTGAAGATGTTATGGTTCTACTTGAAATTTTTATCCATAATTCCTCTTAAAAAATTTGTTTTTATTTCAATCGTGTAGAGGCAGATGATTATGAAATGGGTTAGGGATATGTAATTCCTAACTCTGTTTTTCCCTTTTATTTGATTCTAACTATGAGAATTACGAATCGTACATTTGCTGTTTGCCTTTTCTTAATGTGATAAGTTTCACATTAGCTGATTAGACACTTGGAGTGCTTCATCGCTTTTCCTTTTCTTAAAGAATATTTTGGAATGTATTTTGGATGTCAACTGAATGGGTGCCTTCTAACACTCGTCCTTTCTGCTTAGTAACTCTTGACACGCCGACTTATCTAGTAATTCTTGTTGGTGATTACTACCATGAAATGTAGATTCTTTTACATATTCCATAGAAATTTGCTGCTGACTAAGGGGTGGCTTGTCTTACAGGGTTCGTTCCCTTCCCTGTTCTTTGATAGTTTAAGGATCAAAATAAGTAGCAGATGGCTGCTGAACTCGTGAATTCTGCAACAAGTGAAAAGCTTGGTGAAGTAGATTGGACAAAGAATATTGAAATCTGTGAATTAGTCGCACACAATCAGCGGTGAGCATTTCTCACCCGTTCAACAAGTATAGTACTTGTGACACGTTATCACTATATGTGTTTCAATGAGATGTGCTACTTATGTTTTATTATTTTCGTGCAAGTATACAATGCAGATTCAGAGCTACTTGTACTTTGATGTTGTTATTTACTTATTGTCATCGATGACATATTGATTTTGTTATTGCAGCTAATGGTCTAAGCTGGAGACAAAGCTTTTTCTTAGAATGACTTTTATTTTTTTGGATGTGCAGGCAAGCTAGAGATGTTGTAAAAGCCATTAAAAAACGTTTAGGGAGCAAGAATCATAATACTCAACTGTATGCTGTGATGGTGAGTTGTATGCTATATGAATACATGTAATCAATGCAATTATGACTTGATTTCTTTTGTTAAAAGTGCATCGAAAGTGATTGTCCTACTCTTGCCTCATCCTTCAATGATATCTTACAATATATGGCTTGTTTTTAATATTCTTTTCTTATTTTGCAGTTGTTGGAAATGCTGATGAACAATATTGGTGAGTGTATCCATCAGCAGGTGATTGATGCAGGGATTCTTCCCATTCTTGTGAAGATAGTAAAGAAAAAGGTCTAACATTAACCTTCTTCAGAATTTGGGGAGTGAAGATTAGCCTCATCTCGTGTAACTATTGTAATATTTTCTCGTTTTGTTGCACTTACAGACAGACTTGCCTGTACGAGAAAGGATATTTCTTCTTCTAGATGCCACACAAACTTCTGTTGGAGGTGCAACTGGAAAGTTTCCCCAATACTACTCTGCATACTATGATTTGGTGGTAAGTATGCATGAAACTGACGTTATTTTTATCAGTTATGTAATACTGCACAATGAAACATATTGTGGACAAAAAAAATACTATTCCTTTGGTGGATATGGAAGTGAAAAAATCGGTTGTTACGAATCTGAACTCCCAAATCATGGTGTTTATATCGACTATTGTTAATATCGAGATTTATCCGGCAATTCTAATTGTTGTTTATGGAGCAATCTGGATTAAGTTTGGGAGGAAAGTGAAGAATAAACTGTGAAAAGGTCTTCTAATCCTTGCTTGAAAGTTAAGATCTGCTATAACAATTTTTAGCTGATTGATTAGATGGTAGATTTCATGAAGCCTTCATGCTTATACCTTGATTATGACAATAGTCGCGTTAGTGTGGGTTGTTTTCTTCCTTTACTTGAATGTTTCTCTCACTAGTGTGTAATAGCACACACAACATAGTTACATTGCTATGTTTAGCTATTAAACTTGTTTCCTATTGTGCTAAAGAGTGCAGGAGTGCAATTTCCTCAAAGGCCATCTGAAGTTCCAAGGCCTCCTCATGTCCCATCGAATGGTCCTGCTTCAAACGGAAATCGTAGAAGCACACCTAACGGGGAAATTGCTAGCTCTAGGCATGAGTCTGGTCCTCCACAACTAGAGCCTGAAGTTGTTCCTGAATCAAGGTATCTTTTGTGCAGTTACTTTCTCATATTACACTTATGCATTTTACAATGACCATTTTCAAAGGAGACCTGCTCTTAGTCTAATTTAGGATTCTGGACGTATCTATTTGATGCCAAAACTCTGGTTTGCAGTACACCCATTTGGAAAAAAATTCAGACTTCTTTCTTTTAAGATTGTTTGCTGATTTATTTCTAACTAAACATGTGAACTGTTGAAAGGAAATAAAATTATGAACTACTATTTTGAGGGTACTTTGTGTGGTTAATTCTTTGTGTATCTTGACTTTATCGACTTGACATTTATGATCATCGAGCACAATTGCTATACCATCCTTTAGACACACTGCAAAGTTGCAGGGAGGAACAATTGCAGCAAACTATTAGACCAACAAGGAGGCCACATTGAGCATTCTTTGGGCATAACTAATACATACCGGTTGCCCCATTATAAGACTTTCTGAACTTACTTATATCTATACTAGACCTTCAAAAAGTTGAGCGTTTAATCCCAACCATTCTGCTGTCGGCTTAGTTTTATGTTTATCAATAATTTCGTTTGAGATTACACATGTTAGATCTATTGTTTATTCAATTCTTGTGTCATTGAATTACATCTGGTTAGTAGGATGATCAAATAATGATCATCCAATTAGTGATTATGCTTCCTAAAATTTTCCATTGTTAAGTCTAATAGTTCTGTCTTGCAGTATTATTCAAAAGGCTAGTAATGCGCTAGAAGTTTTGAAAGAAGTCCTTGATGCTATTGATTCTCAGAATCCTGAGGTAAACTTTCCGCAGACTGTTTCTCTTGTTTTCTTTCCCATCGTATGGGTGTTCCTCTCCTGTAATTCGGTTTGGATATGAGTCAATAGACATCTTCTGTTACCCCTTTTAATACTGATATAAGAACTGCAAGTAAAGTATTTCTTGAGCAAATTGATCCACACAGAAGGCATCTGTTTCTTATCAAACCTTTGTAGAAAGAAGCCAAATTTACTAATTATCAATGACCTTGACCTTTTATATTCTGATGTTTAACTTCACTCTAGTTTGAGATAAGCTCATTGCAAGCAATCAACGTTTATCTGTCTCTGTGGACTTGATTCCTCAAAAAGACCCACTGTTGTTAGTGTTAACAAAGCAAGCATTAGATTATAGTTTTGAAATATGGGATTCTATGAATTTCATGTTACTTGGTTCTATATTAACTAGCTTGGAACACATTCCTAATTCTTTAGAATTAGCATTTTATCAGGGTGCAAAGGATGAGTTTACTCTTGATCTTGTGGAGCAGTGCTCATTCCAAAAGCAGCGAGTAATGCATCTTGTGCTGACTTCTCGGTAGGGACACTTTTTGTATCTTTGATTCATAATGAGAAACATTTATGTAAACAAGGTCTGTGTTATGGGTTGAAATTGTACGTGTTACTTCCAATTAGTTTAGCTGCATTTTGCATTGTAGATTATCATCATGCAGTCTAGATTGCCCAAGAACTTGGATTGTATGCCTTCATTTTTTTGGGAGCAATAATAGAATTAATCTAATTGATAACACAACCTGTCATATTGTCCTATTTGTTCATTGCAAGTTTTGATTGTTGAAGTTTGATTCTTACTCGAGCCTGGATGATGAAAAATTATCATGTCCAGTTCCTTTGGAGGATGAATCTATAGATGTTTACTGATATACATAAGTTTAGTGATATTGACACAATATAGAGGTGCGTCTTTCTAATGAAGCTTGCTTTTTATAAAAGTTGAACTAGCTAAATGTAAATATGGTAGTTTTCGTGTTAGTTTTAGTTGGTTCATGTTTTGACCGATGTCATGGTTGAAAGCTTTTAGTATGAAAATTAGTCAAGAAAGACGATGTTCTATCAACTTTTAGATGGCAAATCCTCTTGCATCACACTTAGATTGCATGTGAAAGGGGATTTTCAGGAGTACTTTTGTCTTAAACAGGCTGTTAATGCTTAAATCTTATGTTAGTATTAGTCAAATCCCTCCATTTTTTGTCTTGAAACAAACAGTATGCATCATATTTAGTTATAAGAATTGTTAGTATGCATAATCACATGGCTGTTGCTTTGTCCTGGTACAGGGATGAAAAGCTGGTCTCTCAAGCAATCGAATTAAATGAACAGCTTCAGAAAGTTTTAACACGACATGAAGTGCTCCTCTCGGGTAGATCTACTTTTGTGGACAGGTCAACAGTTCCAAATGGTGTTACTTCAACAGCAAATCGTTGTAATCATGAAGAAACAGAAGAGGAGGAAGAGACGGACGAGCGGCTCTTTCGAAGGTCTATTTTACAACTTTATTAGGTTTATCTTTTTAACGTAGATTGCCTTTCAGATAACGTGTGTTCATCCTTCTAAATTCTCTGACATGGAAACAAACTTATGAGTCTCTTGCAGACTAAGGAAATATTTCTTTAGAGCATACTCCTAGCTCCTCTAATCATATGGTTAACTGGACATGAAAATGCTGAGATTGAAATTGTTGTTTTGTCTGGAAACTTGACAGGTTACGGAAAGGAAAGGCTTGTGCAAGGCCTGAGGATGAAGTTCGTAACACACAAGATCATCCCCCACTCGGTCTGCTTGGATCATCCATCCCAGGGGAAAGGTTGAACCGACCCCTTATACGGCCAGTTTCTTCTGAGCAGGTTCATGAGTCTGGTGCGAATTCCCCCCCATTTGCAATTCCGCCCCCTCCCTCCAAGCATGTAGAGAGGGAGAAGTTCTTTAAGGAGAAAAAGGTTGATGGTCCGGGTTTAAGTGGCCACATGAGAGGTCTCTCATTACACAGTCGAAATGCCAGCAGTTCCCGCAGTGGAAGTACAGATTTTAGTGAATGAGCACACCCCAAAACCACAGTTTGTTTTCACTACTGAATCAAGGGGTTGCCTTTTGTGTCATGTTTCTCTGGTTTCTTACTAATGTGGTTTTCTGTTATTAAATTAGCCTTAGAGAGTACGATGTTATAGAGTGTACTAACTTGAGGTTTTACTGGTGTTTTCATATGAATAATGTTATTGCTTATAGAGAACACCAAATTTCTGAACTCTGTGACATTACCTTTGGTGGTTTGTATAAATATATTTCCCATGGAGTATTGTTTAATTCGACTAAGATTGATCAAGTTTGAACTCGAGCTTTCAATATTTTTCTGGGTTTAATTAATTATCAAATTTGATAAATTAAATTAAGTTTAATCAATAATCTTGATTATATTTGCTGACAAGCATCAATCACTACCTAAAATGAAGAAACAAGCTCGAATCTTGAAATCTAAATAACTTGGAGATCAAACAACTTAATTTCAGTGGGATTGCATATGAGAAATACAAACAACACAAAGAGGAAATATATGCATCACAATTAAAAGGAAGATATACACAAGAAAATGAAAGGAAGAGTTTGGAAAAAAAAGGGGAAAAGGAAATGGTAGGTAGTAATAAAAACATGAAAAGATGAGGAAGAGGAAGTGGTGTTCGTTTTTCTAAGTTTGAAGATAACTGATAAGTCCATCTCAGCTCTATCCCGAAGGGCTCCACTCTCATTATTGTTTATTTATTCTATTGTTTATTTATTCCACACAAAGAAAGAAGCAGAACTTAGTCAGGTGGTGTGTTCTTGCAAACTTTTTCCCGTTTCCCATAAAGTGGGAGAAGGAAAGCGCTGACCTTTCTTCACACCCAAAAGCTCCTCCTCTGTTCAGGGCCTATTCCATTACTTGGGTTCACTAAAGATTGTTTCTTTTTTTGGGTTCGTTCAAGTTTGGTGGAAAAGAACTTGGTAACCCATCAGTCATTCAACCATTGCAAGCCAAGAAAATGAATTGTAGTGGAGCAATTAACACGTCCTCTGCTTCTACATCTTCATCGACATTTTGTCTGCCAAATCGCCATCGTCGTCCTCATCTTAGGACAGCCACTTCGTGTCTCAGTTATCCTTCTCGAAACGCCAAGTTCCCTCCGTAAGTCTATCTCTCTTACACGTCTAGCTAAAGTGCCAATAGATCTTCTGGGATTGCAGTAAAATGTTAAAACTGGGAGAAGATAGCTCTTTGTTGGTCTCATATTACTTTAAATCGTTTCATTGAACTATTGATGTGGAATTGGATAATGTATAGATACCCTTTTCTATTTATTTTATGGGTTAGTTTGCATTTAGCTTATTTTTTTTTCACTTTTTCTTGGTTTTGATAGACTCTTGCCACGGGCAATTTCTTCTTCCCAAGGATCCTCTGTGGTTCAGGTGGAGTCTAGTCTACGTTCAAATCTTTCAAGCATTAATGTAACAAACAAATCTTCCCAACTGGGATGGTCTGGGACGACTCCTTTATATTGTAAGCGATCACCAAACAAGCGTTCATTGACTTTGGGAGCTCTAGTGACTTCAACATCTCAAGATGTGCCTCCTGCATCTCTAACTGAGGAAGAAAGGATAGGAGTTTTGCTGCTGAACCTTGGAGGCCCTGAGACCCTTGAAGATGTGCAGCCTTTTCTGTTTAACCTGTTTGCTGATCCTGTATGACACATACTTTTACTTTCATAATTTGTTTCATAACTCACTTCTATGTGATTGTTGAAGCTATCACCAATTGCTGGTTATATGTTTTTCTTGAAGGCTTTTTTTTCTATGCAATGCCTTTTGAGTATGTTCTCTGTTATATTATGCCAGGACATTATCCGACTGCCAAGGTTGTTTCGTTTTCTGCAAAAACCATTGGCCCAATTTGTATCAGTTCTTCGGGCACCAAAGAGCAGGGAAGGCTATGCTTCAATTGGTGGAGGTTCTCCTCTACGACAGATCACAGATGCACAGGTCGCTTTCTTTCCTCAATAACTCTTAATGAATTTCTGAGGCTTTACTTGCTTAGTATTTTTCTTCTAAGATGTGTCACTTTAATAAAATGAGCAGAATGATTTGCATTGGGGATGGTGATGATCTGTTAGGACTTATGATGAGAGACACCCTCACATATATAATAAAAGTTTTGCTTGTCTTTATCTATTTGTTCCAAGGAATCTTGCCTTATTTGCTATGCTCTTCATTCAGGCAGAAGAGTTGAAGAAAGCCCTTTGGGAGAAGAATGTCCCAGCTAAGGTTTATGTAGGCATGCGTTACTGGCACCCATTTACCGAGGAAGCCATTGAACAGGTACTTATGACTGATTCTAGTTTAGTTTCAAATTCTTTCTGGTACTTGCCACTGAATCATTAACATACTGAGCAGTGATCCTGCAAACACGAACATATTTATCAACTAAAGGTGTTATTTTGATATATATTGACATAACTAAGATTTGACCTTCTAGTTTGATTCAATTGTGGCAGCTAGGAAGAATGAAGTTTGTGCAGTGTAGTCTAAACTCTCCATTAGGACATTGACTAACTTCCAGTGCAGGTTCTGCAAATCTTGCCATGGTGGTAAAAGGAGGTTGTGAATCGATACAATATTTGCAAGAAGCAAATTGTTTTTCACCTTTGGTTGTAGATCCAGGAACTAATTAGGATGAATATGTTCGGTTGTCCTTTACCAGTTTCACCACTTTAACATCATCATATGAAGAAAAGTTCTGCATTTCATTTTATTGGATTAAGATATTACTTACATTGCAGTTGGATTCACAGTTGCAGTCTGTGAAAGTGTGATTAACAAACTTGCTTTTGTCAAAGGTAGTTTACTGCTTTCTTACCAATAACAGTGGAACAAGGAGATAATAATTAAAGTTTACTTTTAATAGTCCAATAGTGATTGTTTTGAAATTTAAAATGTTATTTTCTCACTGAATTTAAGAAATTTGTCATTGTCATCATTCGACCTTAACATCAGATTGTTTAATGGAAAAGCTGCTTTTGTAAAACCTACCTTTAAGTTCATTTTGCATTTGTATCATCTCTTAATTGTTATCTAGGTATTTTGTTTTCACCTTCTCTTAGTTTCTGAACTTGGTGTAAAAATGAAGTTTTATGAATCTGATTCCGGGTATCTGTGTTCTCTTGTACAGATTAAGAAAGATAATATCTCAAAGCTTGTTGTGCTTCCACTATATCCACAATTCTCAATATCTACTAGTGGTTCAAGTCTTCGACTCTTGGAGAGCATATTTCGGTGATTGGAAAAACCATTACACATTGCATTAATTTCTCTGGAAATACATAGCATAAAGTCATTGATTGTTTTCTGACGTTCAACAGGGAAGATGAATATCTAGTTAATATGCAACATACGGTGATTCCTTCCTGGTACCAGCGTGAAGGATACATAAAAGCAATGGCAAATTTGATTGAGAAGGAATTAGAAAATTTTGACTTTCCTGACAAGGTATTACGTCAATATATTAATATGTTTTCAAGGCTTAGATTGACATCTTGTGCAATGGGTGGATGATATGCAAGGTACTAAGGGACCGATAAGTTGGTTGGTAGGATTTTTCTTGAAACTTCAAAAAGGAATGGATAACTTAAGAATTATGATTTCCAGAGCTTCTGAAAGCATTAAGAATTTGAAATAAAAAGAAAGGGGAAATATGCTGACATTGGAAAAAGAATTGTTGCCTAGCATCAAAGACAGATAACCTTCAAATCCAGTTAAAAGAATTGCAGGGTTTATCATAGGAAGAAATGAGCTCCTAGGATTAACACTATTTAAGGTAATCATCAACCTAAGAAACCAGTGCCATTCTTCTCAAAACAGTTTTGGCCAGAAAATCTAACCCCATAGTTTCAAGATGAAATAGCTTTCCTTCTACATAGTTTATGCATGGATGTTTTACCGTTTACATTATTTTCTCAACGGAATATCTATTGTGGCATTTAGCAAAGCAAGTCAATGAAAGGCTAGTTGTGTCAAAACATATTGAACAAAAAATACTTGGTGATTCTTCTATGGTGCTTATTATTTGTATCTTGCTACTTTAGGATGCTGGTTCTTGTTTTGATTAGAGGTTGGAGATCACGACTTGCTTGTTTGACTCTACTTAAATTGCCACTTAACTATGATATTGCTTGTAGGTTGTAATATTTTTTAGTGCACATGGGGTGCCTCTTGCATATGTGGAAGAAGCTGGAGATCCCTACAAGGCAGAAATGGAGGAATGTGTGGATTTGATAATGGAAGAATTAGAGAAGAGAAAAATAACAAACCCCTACACTCTTGCTTATCAGGTTTTTGCAAGATTCTTCTTGAATCTGTCTCACATTGATTACCAATTTCCCTCTTGAAATGTGAATATAAAGCAGTTAGATTGAAAGTTTGTTAGGGGAGTCTAGCATTTCGATTTTATGAGCTCTGTTGTCGACCTGTTTATAAAATGATATGTAGTCATCAATACCTGCATTATGTGATGATAGCTTTAAGAATCTGGTCATTATTTACTGATGAAATGAATCTGTTCTAGAAATATTTTTGAGATTTCTTTAGTTAGGATTACTTGATGTGGTGGATACGCTTTGTTAGATGTTAGTTGTTAGATATCACTTCATTTTTATGCTGAATGTCTTGGGTCTTTACAGAGTAGAGTTGGACCGGTTGAATGGCTGAAGCCCTATACTGATGAGACAATCATCGAGCTCGGGAAAAAAGGAGTGAAGAGTCTTCTTGCTGTCCCAATTAGGTAAGTCATGATAAGACGCCTTATTAGATGTAGCTATGTGCTTGTTAGACGATTGTTCACTGCCAATGCCACTGCTCAATTTTAAGTCATTGTAACAGAAATTTATTCTCAACACCTTATGCCTTGTTCTCAGCTTTGTAAGTGAGCATATTGAAACTCTTGAAGAAATAGATGTCGAGTATAAAGAGTTGGCTCTAAAATCTGGAATAGAAAAATGGGGACGTGTTCCTGCACTAGGATGTGAACCCACCTTCATTTCTGACTTGGCGGATGCTGTGATTGAGAGTCTTCCATATGTTGGAGCAATGGCAGTGTCAAATCTTGAGGCTCGCCAGGTAATGTTTCTTATTCTGGTCAAATTTTAGAAGTGAAGTGAAATACTTGAAGTTTGCTATTTGTTAATGCTCCAATCGTACCCTCCCATTGTCGGGAAACGCTTTTTAATATATCTTATGGTAAGATGCATATTATTCAGAAGAAGGATACTTGAGTCTGTTTGGGAGACATGAATTCTATAAATTGTTTTGGAGTTCATCTGCAATTCCTCACGTCAGGTGTTTGGAATGTTAAAAATTGTGGAATTGAATTCTAGGAATGAAGCAAACACCATGTAAACCTCTCCAATATGTTCCCTTATTACCGATTCCCTTGTCTCTTTTGATTACTTCTGCTCACCATTTAAGTTGCAGGATCCACAAGTCATTTTCACTTTAATCAGCTGGATATTGGCATGATATGCAGTGCAGGCAGATTACATGATTTTTTTTTTCTCAATTCTAATAAGTTCGGCAAGTTGTGCATTGACCTCTTGGTTCGAACTCCAATTTGTTCGACTCCAGTTCAGACAATTGATGTGTCTGCTCCATGCATTGTGAAATGAATTTATGAATAGATGGAGTATGTTAATGTTGCAGTTTATGTCCATCCCTTCTGAAACGTGAAAAGCAGCCTTTAGAAAAATGGAAGGGACTTACTAGATGAACTCAGCTTAAATCATCGTTCTCTTGTGTTTCGATCTTGCTTTCAATAAAACTGCTCCGTTTCTGTTTATCTTGGTCTGACTGGTCTTTTGGGATATTTACTACAGTCCTTGGTACCACTTGGGAGTGTAGAGGAGTTATTGGCAACATACGACTCGAAGCGCAGAGAGCTTCCTTCTCCGGTGACAATATGGGAATGGGGTTGGACCAGAAGTGCGGAAACTTGGAATGGAAGAGCAGCTATGCTGGCAGTTCTTGTTCTATTGGTCCTAGAAGTCACCACTGGTGAAGGGTTTTTGCACCAGTGGGGTATATTGCCATTGTTTCACTAATTGAAGCCATACCCTAGTCCAAATTACAGTAGTGACATTTCCAGTTTTGTCTTTAAAACATAATCCTTGTGGATTATATGATCCTTTTTATACATATATTACACTGGATGCTGAGAAAGGTTGGATTTTGACTTCATACAATCTATGTAGATGCTAAAGGGGAATGGATACTGTAGACTAGCATATTTTTACATATATAAGTTGGTAGCTTGGATTGTGGAAGCTGTTGCAAGTTACTATGGTATTTGATTAGATTCCAACAAAGAAAAAGAAGTGTGCTTGATTAGATTTCAACAAAGAAAAAGAAGTGTGCTTGTTCTTCCCTTCCTCTATCTGATGCCTTCTCTATCTATAACCAGTGGCAGTAGCTGGTTATGAAAAACTGATCTACTGGAGGACATACTTGAATCATGGAGTCATTTGCATGCTAGTTTTGAGATGAGGTTTAAAATCTTTGAATTCTATCTAAATTAGGGGTGACAATAATGG
>JAOQMP010000208.1:36286247-36297490 GCA_027563575.1 Erythroxylum pedicellare | reverse complement strand
TGAATGGATAATTTAATTTAATTTAATAATCCAACCCTTTGAAAAGTTAAACTGAATTTTAAAACATTGTTAATAAAATTAACCATTTGAAAACAATTTTCGAAATCAAAATGAAAACTACTATTAATGAATGCGACAAATAAAGATGGCGGTTCATCTTTACTATTCACATCTCTACCTTATTGTCGTCGTATTCACATCTTTACTTTGATGTCGCCGACGACAGCTCCTCCTCTCGCCTCTAAACAAAACTGCGGGTGCTCCTTGAAGGTTATGCCATCACTGTCTTCCTTGTCAGCACCAGCAAATAACACCCAAATGCATAAATAACTCAAATCGTGCATAGATGGTTTCCAGAATAGCAGATTAGGCAACATAGAAAACAACAATCTTATTGGTTGCGGGCGCCTGAGCGACTATCGCCCCTTTTTCTTTGTTGCACCAACGCCACTAATTGGCATCGCACTCAATTATCACCAGCGGCGTTTCACCCCTAGTGAGTCACCCATCTGCACCTGTGGCAAGCTTATTCATGGTTGAACCAGCGGCGTTCAACGCAAGTACAAAAATTTAAGAACACACACAAGCATAAAACCCAGAACACTTTCCTTTTGCCGTTTAACAACTGTAAATTAAAATCGCAAGTAAACCCAAATCGTAGGCATGCAACATACAATAACCACTGATTTGTTGTTATTGGTTTCCAGCAAGCCTCGCGGTCGCCAACCTCATCTCATGGAATAGCACAACCACAAACAAAAAAAACACAACAACCAAAAAATCACAGATTTGGGTTTTGCCTTCTTGTTTTCCAAATCTGGGTTTTTTCTAGATTTCACTTATTCACAAAACACAAATAAGAACATACGCAAAATAGCAAGAATAGGGTGAGTTTCTCAAACCCAACTTCCACAATCATCATTCTAAAACCACATACAACTTCTTGATAACTCCAACGCAAAATAATGCAAAATCAAAGATTTAAAACGTGTGTATGTTTTCTGCTTGTTCTAGGCGTCGTGGTCAGAAGCATATAACAAGCAAAGAAGATGCATAATTGAAATTTCCATAAACCAATTCTGGAAGCAAGAAAAATGAGATGAGGTTCTATTCATAACAATAACTAGAACAATTATGGGTTCAGAATACAAACTTTTCATATTCTAATTAAATTCCAAAAAAATATGACCAATAACACTCAAATACTTTTAACCAAATTATAGAATTAAATCTCACTCTGATACCACTGTTGGAAAACCAGGTCGGGATCTGATCCCGACCACAGCAGAATAATTACAAAACTTTTTCGTGACTTTTGATTTCTCAAAAAACAATATCTATTTAATTATATAAAATGATTAACAAGAATCATGATAAAATGAAAACTTAATTCGTGCCTTATTCTGAAACTTAATCTTTGTTTTGTTGTATCCCTCAAACTGATTTCGAAACTGATCCGTCTCAACCACCATAGCAGCACAAGTGTCCGGCCTCTAACGGTATCCACAAAATAAGTTGAGAGAACTCTGTAACTCTTACAAAGAGGGTTAAGTAAGAAGTACTAGCTCCATAGAGCTTAATCCTATTTATAATAAGCTTTGAAAAATGTACAAAAAATGGGTGAAAATATGTAGAAAGAATGAAATATTGAAGGAAGAGAATCTCTCCATGAAGAACACCATCCAAGAGTTAGAAAAGAAATTGATGTTAACGTTAGATAAGCTTGGGGAAGCTAGAATGAAATTGGTAAGTACTGAAAAAGGATTGAGAATGTTGAATGGAGGCACAGAAAAACTAGAAAAGTTAATAGAAATTGGTAAGATTAAAGGGGACTTTCAAGACATTGGCTATAAGGGTGAGTGCTCTAAAATGAATGAGGAGAAAATAAATATGTTCAGATCTGTTCGAGAAGAAGAAACATCGAGAAAAAATCAAAGATTTGTACCGACGTGTCATTTTTGTGGAGTTATTAGGCACATAAGGCCGAGATGCTATAAGATGCTAGAAATTATGCTCCAAAAGGGTCAAAATCGAAAATCTAGACAATCTCTATTAAATTTCTAGCAGCAACCCATATTACCAAAGCACTCTTGGGTTAGAAAGGTCAAGTACAAGCACAAAAATATAGTGAAGGAAAAACTAAAAATTGTATAGAATCACAGTTAGTTACTATTTAAAAAGAAATTGGTCAGACAGAGGACAAGTCAGTTACTTCAGAAGAAGAAACTGATGACCGAGATAATATGACGAGAAACAAGCCCAGGTTTGAAATTCTTCGAAGGACACAGGGACCATGGACTTTACATTTTTGAAGTATTTTTTGTGTTATTTAAAAAAAGATTTGTTTTTTTAGTTTCTATGTTGCTATTGTCGTCTCATCTTTTTAGTAATTTGCATTGTAACTTCTATTTGGCTCCATCGAAGACCCTTCAGCTCTCTCATTAGTATGGATCTCTCTTGGGTATTTATCTCTCTTTCGGGCATACTTTTCAGTGTTTTGAATGGTGGTAATTTGTCTTCTTGGCGTGCTTATGATTTTTCCGCTACACCTATTGTTGATTTATTTTTTGTTCTCTTAATTTTTCTAAATTTTTTGTTTGCAAGAAACAAATCAGAAAGTTTGCAAAACGACTACTCCTTCGGGTTTTTCAATGATTCTTCCGCTGCACCTATAGTTGATTATTATGATTATGCATTTTGATACTATTTTGTTTCAAAGGGGAGATATCAAATTGTTTATGGTGAATATTCGATTCAGGGAGAGATTTTAAGGTATCTCCATAACTATTGATCCTACTTTTTGGCATCCTTTTGTCCCAAGGGGGAGAAATTTGGATGATTAGATAAATTTCATATTTGATTAAAGGGGAGTATTTGTTGTATATTTTGTGAATTTGTTACTTATATGTCCAATTATGATTATTTATTTGGAGTTCTAGAGTTGTGACAAAAATGCCAAAAAGGAAGAGATTGTTAGGATATGTTGCATATATCTTTTATTTAGTTTTGATGGACATATAAGATATAACTTGTTGAGTCTATCATCATGGTGATATTGGAATTATTTTATGACTGGATATGTTGGCAATTACTGCTAGATTTGCAGATTTTATGGATTGATGAAATTAAAAGGATAAGGTTATTGCATGTTTGAATTAAAGTGGGACTTTTATTAGTGAGGGATTTATGCATATCTTCAATCTACGGTATAAGTTAATCTTTTTGGTGTATATGCGGTATTGAGTTAATGTGGGAGTGATATAGGTCAGATGTGCGTTATTTGTTAATGAAAAAAAAGAAGATGATGGCTGTTGCGTTTTGGTAATTGGAATATTTCTATTACGTGGTCAACGTGGACTCTTTAATTGATTGTGTTTATGTCATACACGTCTACTAGTAGCAGCTGTGGGGAATCTTCAATGTGCGTGTTGCCTACATCTTCTATCCATAGCAGAAGTCTATTGCTGACATGGGTGTGCGGCAATTGAGGTGATGTGGATGTGTGTCATAGAAGTGAAGTGTGTGTGCAGCAACTAGGTATATGTGTGTGTGTGAGACAAACGTGAGTGAACATCAGTGCAATGTGGTTTAGTGAGCTAATGATGAGGTATTAGTGTTGCACATGTTTCTTTGAATTAACAAAGTTGAAGTTAAGATTATATAGTAGCTAGGTTGTGCAGCAAATAGTGGACATGATGCGTGGGTTTTGTAAAAGGGAGAAATGGGCATTAATTACATAGCTGATGTAATTGTTTTTGGGTATACAAGAGTGCAGTGGATTTGTGAGTAAGGGTTGGTGTTGTAGATGTTTTTTTGATTGGGGAAATTGAAGTGAATCTTCGGTGTTGATAAATCGTGGTTGATGGGTTATGCATGAAGAATGGTTATGCACGTGCGTTGCTGATTATTTGGCCAAGGAAATTACATATATGCTAATCACGCCAACCTGAGTTGTTTTTATGTGAATGACGAGTTTTTCTCTTATGCTTCAATCATGGGTCTTGAACAACCGTAGAATGTTAACTTATGATTTTCCAGACTTGCTTATATCTGTAGAAGATGTTTCAGAAATCCAGACGTCAAGGACGTACATGCAAGCCATGCAAAGACGTAAAGAATCGTTTTAATGAAATCAAGAAGAGTCAGTTTAGTTAGTTGTTAAATGACAGTTAATAGCTGTTATAAATATCGTGAGTTTACAGAAGTTGTATACACATTGTTTTTCAATATCAATAAAATCAGAAGAAGCCTCAACTAGTTTTTGAGCCTTTGAAAAATATATACTTTGTTCGTCCCTGTTTCTATTTTTTTCTCACTCTAACTTCATCTCTCTAAAATCCCAGCAGCATAGCCTTATAGTTTCGTACATGATAGACAGATAACGACTACAATATCTGGGTTGTAAGTTGTTCCTTTTCTTTTATCTCAAGTATATCATCTTTCAGTTCTTAGTTGATTAAGTACTTGAGTTATTTAGTTATTATTCTTTCATTAAAAGTTGTTTAGAAAAATTATTTGACGAAATTAACACGAGTCGATCGTATTATTGGGTGTGGAATTCTTTTACAGAAAGTGAGATTGAGAAATAGTGTCAAGGGTTGAGTAGTGTCAGCTGTAAAAGTTATTAATCTGAGTGAGGGCCCTACAGACGTAAACAGTGCCAAATTGCATTACTAAATTTCTAATATTCTTATTATTTCATTTTTACTTGATTTTATTTTGTTTGTGCCAAAAATTATTTACAAAACAGTTAACGCTTTCGGTTTTTCAGAATTGTTACTGGGGTTGTTCCGTTTTCAGGCCTTCCTCAATGTCCCTTGGTGGTACATGGTGGTGAATAGAATAATAACTTCATTTTTGACTCTGAACAAAAAGCAACTTCGTCATTTCTGGTCCTTCCAAATTGCAGAGACCCCTTTTGTGTTGATAACACCCACACAAAAAAAAAGAAAGAGAGCATTTTTCCCCTACTTTCCTTTCAATAACTACTTTGTTTCAAACTTGGGTTTCTGTTAATTATAGATATATAGCTGCTGAACAAGTACCTGTCAAGTATGGAGGATTGAGCAAAGATGTTGAATTTGGCACATCGGACACTGTCACCGAGATTGCTGTGAAACCAGCAGCAAAACAAATTGTTGAAGTCCCAGTTACTGAGGTAGTTCTGTCCACAAGTAGAGAAACATTTCGACCATGTCTAGATTACTATCTTTATGGAATTTTCACCTTGGACGCAGTGTATCTTCTTCTTCTATGGAATTTGTACGACTTTTGGATGAATATATATAAATTGAAAAAGCTAACAGGTGCATGAAGCTGAGTGGCGAGACATGAGGAAGTAGCCAAGTGCACAACAGTCATGGTTATGGATGCTCCGAACACCGTCCACGTCACCTCCAACCCATAAACACTTGTCATCTCCACCGACACACACCACTTGCTTTTCCTATAATATATATAACCTATACCTCAAGAGAAGAAGAGAGAGAAATCGGAGACAGATGGAGAAGAAGAGATCAGTTCCTTTTGCTCCTCTCTTAATGCTTTTGCTACTCCTTGTGCTGGGTTCAAGTACGTACTCAACCTTAAATCTTTAATCATCATCATTTGACTTCACATGCACGCACGTATATTATCTCATATTATTGCGTTACTTACTTGCATGAAGGGATGGTAGTTCAGACGGAAGGAAGAAGGTGTCTGTCACAGAGCCATAGGTTCAAGGGACCATGCGTCAGAGATAGCAACTGTGCCTCCGTGTGTAAAACTGAAAGTTTCCCCGGCGGCGACTGCAGAGGTTTGCTCCGCCGCTGTTTCTGCACTAGAAACTGTTGATGATCATCATCACCATCGCATGCAACTACTCTCAAATTAATCCGACAATATATATATATATATATATATCAAGAAGACTAGTTTGGAACATGTAATTGCATATCTGGTGGGCGCAAAATAAATTTGACTTGTCCCATTATATGGGATGTGGATCATACTTTCTCCTTCTTGTTTCAATTTACCTTGGGCTTAAGTTTGAGTTCATCAGTTTTAAATTTAATTTTGATATAATTCAAACATCAAGTTTAAGTTTAACTAAATTGGTTAATTTCAATTTTAAGTTTAAGGTGATTTGTTTTAAATTTAAGTTTGATTAATTTTAAATTTGAGTTGATAGGTTTTTAATTTAAGTTTGATTAAATTTAATTTAAAATTAATATGATTTTTTAATTGAATTTAATGAATCAAACTGGTTAAACAATTCGGGGACATGATTTGATAAATAAGGTTGTTTTTAATTAGAGCAATATAATTTTAATTTTGAATTAATTTAAATTAAAATATAATTTAATAAAATAATATTGCTTTAGTGAAAACGATGTGTTTTAAACTATAGATTATTTTAATGACAGACGAAACTAATTTCAATGGCACTATTTCTACATGTACAAGTCAATCTTCAAACCTACTAGCTAGATCACGTACGAGACATTATAGGTAAAAGCAAGCTGTGTCCAGAAGAAGAAGAAGGACAGAAAGACCGGACAGGAAGTCCATGCTGTGTTACGTAAGAAAAATACTAAGATTCTTTACCTTAAACAATATTATGAGACTCATGTTTTTTTGTGTCATCAAAAAAACGAAGCATACAAAAGAAAGGCCCATTTGCTCCATTGGATCAAGTTTATTTATTTTTCCCATCATAATTTCTAGAAGCTAAATTAATTATTTCACTAACCTAAGTCCATCAACTTGTTCAATATAAATGGACGACTAATTTAACTAGTGACATACTTTGTTTTGTATACATTATATGCATAGACTATCAGTAGGTCGTAGGAAATTGAATTAAAACATAAGAATTGCAGTTGCTATTAGGAAATTGAATTAAAATATAAGAACTGCAGTTGCTATTATTTGGATACACATTTGGTAAATTTTCGGATTGACGTAATAGAATGGGTATTTCGCGTTAGGCAAGTCTTGTACTACAGGTTCGATCGAGAGAGTATAAGTAAATAGATTTGAACATAGGATCTTTTGGTTCCATCCCCTTCACTCTACCAAGTCGACTACCTCTTAGGAATGAAATTTAATAACAATTAATACCTATAGTTTATAATTGAAAATTATATTGGTTATAAAACAAATATGAATAAATGTTTTAAACACCCTTGAATGGAACAAATAACTATAGGCAAAGTAAAATTTTTTAGCCAAAAACAACATTGTTTTAGTATACTAACCTCTAACTTTCCTTTTTTTTTTTTTTACCCCAAGACATTGTAAAAAATATAATCAAAATTTTAACATTTTATATTTATTAAAAAATGAAGATGGAATTTATGGTGCTTATAAAATTGTTTAAAATGTAAATAATTACACTGAATTGTTATATAAAAATAACTTTAGTATAGTTACGCATTAAAAAAAGATAAGGTTATGTACTACTAAATATTTTCGAACTCACATGTATTAACATTATTTTTTCCGGAATTGTTGTTTATTATGTTTAATATACATGTAGAATATCATGGTTAAATCGAATAGAGAAATAAATTCGACAATAATAAAATATAATTGAATCTATTAAAGGAAAAAACAAAAGAGAAGTACAAGAAGGAACAAAGACTTTTTCCCAACATCATGACATGTAGAGCTACCTACCAAATCCAACAATCACTAACGTGATTATCTCACCAACAGACCAACTCGAGCGGTCAAAATGCCAGAAGAACTGATTAATTAATTAATTAATTAGCTGTTTAGGATCTAATTTATATTTATATTATTCCATCCTCTCTTCTTCTTCTCCATATTCTCCAAACCCTTCTCTCTTTTTCTTAATCATATCAGAGAACTTACAGACATAGATATAGACATAGACAAGAACATGATGGGCAGATCTCCATGCTGCGATCAGAGAGACCACACCAACAAGGGTGCATGGTCCAAAGAAGAAGATGATCGTCTCATCAACTACATCAAACTCCATGGCCCAGGTTGTTGGCGGTCCCTCCCTAAAGCTGCTGGTAATTAATCTTCTCTTCTTCTTTTTTCTCTGCTAATGATAGCCTGTACTTCTGGTATATGGTTCGGATATATAGCTTCAGGTTTAATCTTTGTTCCGTTTCAAACCGTTCAGGTTTGCTTCGATGCGGTAAGAGTTGCAGACTTAGGTGGATAAACTATCTCAGACCGGACGTTAAGAGAGGAAACTTCTCCAAAGAAGAAGACGAACTCATCATTAACCTTCACAGTTTACTTGGTAACAAGTACGTATATTTACATGTTTTCATGTTGTTTAATAAAAAACCTGTACTGGGTTAGTTCTGAATTATATCCTCTAAATTTTTGCGTTTCAGATGGTCTCTTATTGCTGCTCGACTTCCAGGAAGAACAGATAATGAGATCAAGAACCACTGGAACACACACATCAAGAGAAAGCTATATAGCCTTGGGATTGATCCTCAGACTCATCGTTCACTGAGTAACAAGACGAGCAAGATCACTAGTACTGGTAGTCTTAGTAGCTCTCAGGTGAATATGCAAGTGACAGCTGAGTTGGTCAGAAACTCATCAGATGAAGATTCCAACAGTAGCAGTGGAGTGACCATTGAAGAAGCATACCCGGAACTTAACCTCGACCTTTGTCTAGCTCCTACTTCACACCAACCTCAGGTTCCATTACTCGACCTCAATGATCAACCAAAGCAAATTACGAAGCACCTCCTCACATGGCCTGTAGCTATGGAAAGAACATCTACTTCTACTTCTACTTCCACTGGAACTGAAGCCGAAGCTTTGTGTCTTTGCTGCAATCTAGGGTTCTCAAAACACGCACCCGCAATGCAAAACCTTCAAAACCACCATACTAACCTCTGACTATCTCTATACATATTAAACCCCACGAAGCTTATCTGCTCATCTCACCGTCAGGAATTTGTTAAATTCAACTCATGTCTTGGAATATTTTCTCACATGCATCGAGTTTCTTTGTAATCATTCATGTAGACCAATTTATTAATCTTTTCTGTGAAAAATATTGAATAAATAAAAAGAAATTCTGTTCTTCAACTTTAGCTGAAAGTGACCAAAGTACAATGATGTCCAGGTCTTGAAAACTAGTATAAAATCTATACCTTTTCAAACACAAAAAGCATACGGAGACGAACAAAGGAATGTAGTCTATCTACTACGAGTTATTTTCTTAATAAAATTTGATCTTTCCCTTCATGTATGTCACATAAACCTGTACTAATAAGGTTTCAAAATATGATTTGATTAAAACAAAGATTAGTGACTTCATCTCTCTAAAACGTCTTGATTTTGTTGCATGATTAGTGAATTTATCTCTTTCAATTGAATATTAGATTATCAGACGTTTCAGTAGAATTTTGATTAGATTATTACTGTTGTTGTTTTTTATTAGTTAAAATTAGAAATTAATATAATAGTGCAAAAATTGAATATATTTTTTTAATTTATATTGATCTCTTTCAATTCCGTTTAATCAATTGATCTCTTTCAAAATCAGAGAATCATTAACGTTTAGTCAATTTCGTTTTATCACTTTGTGTGCTTCAACTTGTAACCATTATCAAGTCTTTTGACATTGTATTTCATGAAATCTAACATCTTGGATGGGATTGGCAGGCTCTTGGCGGAATTCTAAAGTCAAATGTCATCATTAGACTTCTTTGACTTTTTTGATACAAAATAGAATGTGATTTGTCAAAACCCAAAATTTTAGGAAAAAAAGATCCAAAATTAACGGTATGAATTGACATTACTTAAAAAAAATCCCAAATTAATGGCTTAGGTCTGAGTTGATATTACTTAAAAAAAGATCCAAAATTAATGAAATTAGGTCTGAGTTGACAGGACTTAAAACAAAAGATCCGATTTAAAATAAAAGATTCAAAATTAACGGGTTAAATCTGAAATCACAAGATTTGATGTTAAACTCAATTTTTTAAAATTTTAAATTTTAGGTAAGACTCAAGTTAGTTGTCAATCATAATTCAAAACTTAAAAGTATTATATAAATTAATATTGTGTGTTGATAGGACTTTAAGTTAGACGCACATTTTCTTTAAAAAAAATTAAATTTTGGATCGGACTCCTTCTCAAGTTATTAGTACATAGTATCACATAAAATAACATTGATTTGAATTTAACAATAGTTAATATACTCAATAAAATTTCGAAGATCCAAACTTGGTTGAGCTTCTATTTAAGCTTAAAATTGCTCAAATCCGAATCCGAACCAATCAATTGTCATCCGTACTTAATCTTTCAAAATATATCTCATTTTTTAGAGTCATTTCCATTTTTTAATAAAAATTGAATTTGTTATCCTCACATATTAAATATAAATGTGTATTAAATTTTCTTAATATACGAGTTGATTACAACAACAAAAATTAGTCATAATTGGTTAAATTTAAAAATTAGAATAGTAACGCAAAAATCGCATAATTTTTGTCATCCGGTTAACACAATCTAGATTTAAATAATGGAATATAATCTAAAATTTTAACATTAATTTTATTAATTAGATGCAAAATAAGGCATAATCAATAGTAGTTTATAGCATTAGCGTAGGTTCAAGTTGGGTACTATAAACGCTAGGATAAACCTAACCACCGTATGGTCCCAAAAACAAGTTGATGTTATTGCTTTCTAATTTTAAATTTTCGTTAATTAATTCCATCATAAATAAATATATATGCATATAAACTTATCTTAAAATGTTTTAATATCATTTTGTGTGTTCAAATTTGTAATGAGAATGGAGCTTAATATTTTAAGAACCAGGTCGATAATTAAACCCAAAAGACGAGAGTTTTAAATTTTAAAAATTTATTAGACCATTTTAATACCGACATATAGTAAAGATTGAACATAAACAAAATTTGAAATAATATTAAAGAAGAAATTTATTTTTACTTATCGAAAAAGTAAAAATTTAGTTGAAAAAATACGAGTGAATATGAGTCGAGCCCGCTCAAGTTCGAGTCTTGCGCAACAACTTGTAATTAGACTTGAGGTAGTCAAGCCTAAGCTTAATCAGGCCTAGATAGCCCGAAACTTGACTCAACCTAAATGAACTCGATTTGTTATGTTTAAAAGGAGATTGTAAAGTAAAAATGACTGATTTGTAAAATTGGTTAATTAATTATTAAATTAGTTAATTTTGAATAATAAAATTATTGAAATAAATCAAACTAAAGTAATTATTAATT
>JAOQMP010000208.1:36256766-36267560 GCA_027563575.1 Erythroxylum pedicellare | reverse complement strand
ATTCTATACATCTTATTAAGTGGGGTGCCACCCTTTTGGGCAGGTAAACATCCTCAAATGTATAAATTGATAAGGGAGTCTGGGTCAACTAGAATGAGGAAAAGAATTTTCTTATCATTTTACTTCTAATTCACAGTGAGGACTTTACTTCTTCGTCCTTTTTTCTTCAGAAACTGAAACAGGGATCTTTCGGCAGATATTGCAAGGAAAACTGGATTTTGAGTCTGAACCATGGCCTAGCATTTCTGACGGTGCCAAGGATCTTATAAGAAAAATGCTTGAACGGAATCCAAAGAGCAGGTTGACTGCCCATGAAGTTTTATGTAAGTCGCACTAGAAGTGTAACTTTTAGAAAGTTCTAGAAAACAGTGTTGGATTTATGTCATATTTATGATGTTCACACAATCTTTTACTTCAGGCCACCCTTGGATTGTGGATGACAGAATTGCCCCAGATAAACCTCTTGATTCTGCTGTTTTTTCACGGTTGAAGCACTTCTCTGCAATGAACAAGCTTAAAAAGATGGCTTTGCGAGTAAGGATCTTGTGGAAAGCATAATTATGAAATTCAGTTAGGTTATGAGCAGATAAACTCAGATGAAGAGATTTTATTCTGCTATTCATATTTTGCAGCCTGATATTGTTTTCTTTAGAGGTGCTCCACAGTTTAAAATGTGATGATTATGAACAGATTAGCTAATCCTTCTGGATGAATATGCCTTCTGTCGCTCATCTTGGTGCAAAACCTTGAGGCCTTTCTACCTTTACCACCACTTTTGAATTCTTTCTTCTCTAGATTGTTTTCCAGTCTCTTCTCTCATTGTGTTATATTCTAATTTTCTGACATAGAATAGTGATAATTAGGTGTAGCTGACTAGGTGGTTCATGCAAGGAAGAATAATTGTTTAGTTTCTGATATATTAATAGAGATGAGAATCCATGTCATGTAGATATAGTTTCTGATATATTAATAGAGATGAGAATCCATGTCATGTAGATATTCTTTCTCCTTCTGATTTAAGTTCTAGCGATACATTTGTTTCCATATTCAGATGTATACGTTATGGTGGTGGTATCATGTGATTGTTGATACTGTTTTTGTACTAAATTAGGTCATAGCTGAGAGGCTTTCAGAAGAAGAGATCGGCGGTTTGAAAGAATTGTTCAGGATGATAGACACTGACAATAGCGGAACAATAACCCTTGATGAATTGAAAGAAGGCCTAAAGAGAGTAGGCTCTGAGCTAATGGAGTCTGAAATACAAGATTTGATGGAAGCAGTAAGATAACAGATTTCCAACCTTACAGTGATTAACTTTAATATCAACTTGTGACATCTTCTTGATCAGGAATATGTTCTTGTGAGTGCTTTGCAGGCTGATATTGACAATAGCGGAACAATAGACTATGGAGAATTTCTTGCTGCCACCTTGCACTTGAATAAGTTGGAGAGAGAGGAAAACTTAGTATCTGCTTTCTCTTTCTTTGACAAAGACGGTAGTGGTTACATAACTATTGATGAGCTACAACAAGCCTGCAAAGAGTTTGGCCTGAGTGACCTCCACCTTGATGAAATGATTAAAGAAATTGATCAAGATAATGTAAGCCTATTCTTTTGTTATTAACTTGCTATAAGCTTTTACTCTCGTAAGGAAGTTCCTGATATATAATCTACCACATTTTCAGTTTTGTGTTGTGCATAAGATTCATTCATTTCATGAACACATACTGTTATGACCATTGGTTGTAAATTGTTCTGCAGGATGGACAAATAGATTATGGAGAATTTGCTGCGATGATGAGGAAGGGAAATGGAGGAATAGGGAGGAGAACCATGAGACGAACAATTAACTTGGGGATGCATTTGGACTTACAAGCAATGGAGCTAGGAATTTAGTATGATTTATGTTGTAAATTATCTTGATCCTCAGGTGGGTCAATTGTCTCTGTTGCTTCTGCTAATACGAGTACTGAGTAACTCTTTTGAGTACTGATGCATGGTTCTTATTACTGATATTAGCAGAATGCAGATCGAGGGCTAGTTAAAAGCTATGCAATCTTGTAGGAAACTGAAGTTAGAAGTAAACAAACAAAATAATTTGATAAATGATTAAAGGACAAAAACAAAGATGCTTCCTTTATGTGTACCTATAAACACTTGCCATCAAATTTGTACTTAAAATCAGTAAGAAGAGTTGGCAGGTAAGTTGCATATGGAGATTTCTCCAGTAATTCCTTCTTTTTGCTTGCCAAGTTACGTAGAGGAATAAAAGCATTTGAAGCCAGAAAACAAAGAGCTTCAAGACACTAAATAAATTCTCCGATGATTCCCAGCAGAAGAAAATCATTCCAAATTATTAGCAGACATCAGTAAATTTATGGTGGAGTAACCAAAAAACAGATGATTCATTTGTTTATTACCAGGACGCTTCCAAGTTATTAGCAGACATCAGTAAATTTATGGCGGAGTAACCAAAAAACAGATGATTCATTTGTTTGTTACCAGGACGTTGACACTCACAATACTTAGTAAACTAAGATCCTTTCTTAACACACTAAAGGGTGAGACATTGAATGAGCCATGTAAGCTCTACTCAAACTTAACCTGAACAAGACCCCTCTTACGTACGCCATCGCAGAAATCTAAGCTTCTGCAAAATGCAAGCTTAAGAATTCACACCCCCCTGGTGCTATAAAATACACGCTCATCAACCCCCATACGTTCACAAGAAAGAAACTAATAATCATATATACTATACAGATGGCAAATCTATCCCTTCAATTCTCCTTCTCAGTTCTTGCAGTACTGATACTGCTTGAGTTGAGCTTCTGTCATTTGGCTATGGCAACCTATTACTCGGGAGTAGCAACTTATCAAAATGGTGGCATTGTTCGTAAGTAGTAATTGGTTCTTTAATCTGTTATGTTTCATGTTATGTTAGCAGATGATGTGATAACTATCTAGTACTGTTGTTTCTTGTCTAGCTAACAGCTGCTTCGGGAATGACGATCAAGGCATATTTGGAGCTAGACTGAGAGCTGGAATATATGATAATGCGTGTAAACATTACTACAAAGTGAAATGTGTAGGTGATTCCTCGTGCAATGGGGTTCCAATGGAGGTGAAGATTGTAGACATCTGCCACGACTGTTCAACCACATTCGTATTAACATACGAAGCTTTTGCCAAGATTGCGAATCCTAGCTCATCTCAGATAAACATCGAATATGAATACGTAAGTTGTCATCAAATTCTTCAACTTCTGCTAATTTCTTTTCATTAGAAGTAGCAAACTGCATAATCTACAATTTTAACTCAATTTGTTGGTTAATGTTGAATCTGCAGCAATTTTAGATTGTGATGATCGTCTGCAGAAATCGATGGAATGCTTCTTTTCTCTACAAATAAAACTCAGCAGGAGCCTGGAGGGACTTTAACTGGTGCAGCTGATCACGTCATGCGCAGTTATTAGTTTCACCATCCATTGTAATAGCTATAGTTGCATAAACATATATTATATGATACTTTTCAGTTACTTCCGTCATGGATATGCTGTCATTTTCTTATATAAACATCAAATCCTGGAGTTTGTGAGAAGGGCTTTAGAGGTTAAATATTATTTGGATTTTGCATGGGAATTTGGTGGGTGAGAACCCAACCAAGAAAGAAGAACAATAAGACAAAAAAAGAAAGCATATGATAACTTTGTTACAACGTCAAGAAACCCTTTTTTGTGTCTGGAATAGGAATAGGAATCAGAATCAGAACTAGTTCCTGTCTATCTTTAGAGAAACCAAACTAGCTCTTCTGTGTCCTTGACATGAATTTCTAAGAAAACCTGCAAAAACGAATGTATACCAGAAGAATGATATGTCGCAGAAACTCTGTAAATTTTGTTACCACTTCCTGATCTGACCAGGATCACTAAGAGGGAAGATGTTCTTCAAAACCTTGACGACCTTAGTCATGCTTTGTGATGATGATGGTCTACTAGGTTGTCGTCGACGTTGCTCATGATGATATTTCAACCTATACCCTCTTTTGCTCTTCCAACAACATTTCTTTTGCTTGCCTGACTCATCAGAATTCGACCCAGTTTTAGTTTCAATCTTATTATTCTTACCTGATCTCTCTGACACTGATAATCGACTCTCATGATCTTTCTCCAAACAAGAAATCCTCTGACGAACTAACTCCTCGTTGAAGTCTTCCCATAACATGTCCATCTTCTCATCATAGCAGTAGTAAAAGCTTTTCCTTTCAAGATCTAAAGCTTCTTTCTTATTGCTGCTTTGTCCACCTTCATCAGGATAAACTACAGAAGATATCCGCCATAAAGAAGGTGATATCAGAAAGCTTGGAGTAGGTAGGCTGTTGATCTTGGGAAAGCTGAAATCTTCAGACCCCATGACTTTACTTTCTCAGCTCAAAGACACAAAAAGGAGATGAAATCCTGTAACAAAATATGGGTTGTTGAAATATGAACAAGTGAAGCAACTTAATGACAGAAACGGCGGAGATTGTTAAAAAACCGGAAGAAAAGAAAAACAAATGAGACAGAAACCAGAGACCAGAAGCATAAGAAAGATTTGAGTGAAAAAATCATCTAAAAACCAAAAACACTGGTTTTTTGATCCACACACTCAGAAAAAGAACATGAAGTGATAAGAAATGTTTCTTATATTATGTAGGAATTATTTTCGAATCTAACAGTATTTATTGCATGGATTCTGCTGTTACCCTGTCAACTACCTCATTTCCTTACATTAACACTCCTCAACACTTGGACATAAAGTTGGCATTTTGGTTGCGAGAACAAAATTCAAATTTTGGGTAGTCTAGCTTAAAAAGTTTTGAAATTTTCAACTTCATTTAATCTAAATTTAACCTAAAGTTTTAAAATATCTATAAATTTAGAAAAGTCTGAAATCTTATCGGGCCACATCCGGGCCCAAATGCTACTTAGACACTACATTACTATTTCTTGTTCTTTGTGGATAAACTTATCCCAGGCCTTATTCAATGTATAGAATGTCAAGGGAAATAAAATAATTTTCAACATATATATTTTCAAGTTTATGTGCAAATAGTAACAACTGAATATAAGTCTAAAACAAAGAGGCTCCATTTACCCCCAAAGCTATATATATAAATATATATATATATACATATATTGTAATAATGGTAAAAATACCATTTTACAGACAAATTTTTTACTTATCCCAACACAGGAAAGAAGGAAAAAAAAATTTTAAAAAGGGAAGAAGACCCAATTGTTACTCAAAAGAACACTCCAAAAAATTTAAAAAAATCACAAAAAAATGTTATTTAGAGTATAAATGTAAGTTTAGGAAACATTTCTGAAACATATTTGTAGGACAAAAAAAATGATAAAAGTGGCCTTTCTTAGTTTTCCCCACCACACACACACACACACACACAGATGTTTTCCATTGTTCTTTGTCAGCTACTCCTAGAGTTTCTTGGTATTCTATTTTATAGGTTTCTCAACACAATATAAAAGAGCAATCTTTCTGGCAATCCATTTACAGTAGATATCCTCTATTTGGTTCTACTAAATCTAAATGCAATGCATTGCGCTTAAATATGTATGGAATTGCACATTCTAACAAACCATGGGCGTCAGATACTTATAACCAGATAGTACTTGCCATTGAAGAAAGCTACAGTTTATTAGAAACATGAAGACCAAAAGAGTTTTGACAGAGGGACACAGCAGTCTGAAGCATATATAGATTGAGTTATGAGTTATGATAAGCATATAGAGAATTGTTCATAAGCATTTTACCAATTCACATTGGTGGCCAAATTCTAGCAATCTTTTAGGAGAAGATAGTAGCCCCTTGGATCTACCATATTAGCCTGACAATGAAGATTAGGCTGATTTTAGGAATTGACTTCAAGATAGCAACTGAATGTTCAGAAGTTGATTCTGTTAATAGCAAGCACTTTCCTTCAAGAGCTTAAGTTCTAGCTAATCATATATTGCTGTAATGGATCACAGGTTAGAGGCGAAATCATTAGCAAACAGTTCATTCTAAACAAAAAGCATCCATGGAGAAACCAACAAGGCAATGTGCGGCGGATTGAAAACTTTTAACTACTTTGTGCAAACAGATACGTGTGCTTTTCGAGAGTTTGCACAGTGTTTGCGGGCCCCTCAGAGAGTGATGTGGTTCAAGGACAGTAGCTACAAAGTTTTCAGGCATGAGGTGGTCAGCATCTAGACTACATGGAAGAAGGCAATACCTAAGGCCCAAGCTTGAGTAATCAAACCTCCACTCAACTTCAGACCTTGTACATCACCCACCGTATCTTCCAAGTCCTGTGGGAACCCCTTCTACAGTTTTCTCTAAACTATCAAAGCAGGAAAGCAAAAACGAAGAAGAATCAATGGCTTTTGCACTAAACAGTGAGGAAGAAGAAGAGGCACTTAAAGAGAATTGATTTTACTTACATCCATCACCTAGACATAAACCAAGATCATCTGAACCAGAGTTACTGACCTTGATCCCATTAACATCCCCCAGAACTAATGACAAAATGTGGCTTCAAAAATGAATTTCTAGATCTAATTGTCCACCATTACATAGTACATCTAATGCCAACATATAGAAAGCATTTGAAATAGCAGCAGATACAATAGCATAACTCTTTTATCTTTGAATACTAATGTTTATGTTCCATTCTGCACTTTGCTTGGCATTCACAATATATTCTATTACAATAATTATGCCACATGAAAGTAATAAATGAGGATAAGACAGTTTACGCACTGAAAATAGGATTGGAGTTAAAAATGCAACTATTTCATCAACATTCAGAAAATGTGATCAGATGCAGGAAGCTGAACTCTTTAGTATATCACTGACTAGCATCATCATATAGAAGATCAATATTTTCAAAGGGATTGCATTGAAGTGGCAAAAGAGTAGCCCTAATGAAAACAATGCACAGGACTAGTTGGAGAGACCAAATATGTATCAATGATCAAGTTGGGAGACAACAATGCTATTGGTTCCTTTTACTACTCAAGTGACCGTACTCATATTTCTTATTTACATTTTAATCCCTTAAAATATAACAATCAAGGGTCAACATCAAATATCATCAATTACCTCATTTGTTATAGACATATGAGCCAATATGCTATCCACATGTCTATATATATATGATCTCAAACCATTGATCTCATGGTTATTTTGTTTCTTTAAGGTTCACATGAGTCATATGTAAACGGCAACAACACTGATTTTTAGAGACCCAAATTAACATTATGTTGGACAGAGATTCTTCGTAATAAATTCAGTCAAATATGAATGCGAATATTATAGCTAATCCACTAACTGTATAATTATGTTGGATGATAATAAAAAACAATAACAGGTTTCAGAATCCTTACAACTCCCAGGCCTTTGGGTTGAAGCATGTGCCTGACATCTTGAAATATTGGCGTGCTACAGAAACCATACCAAGTTGAAACTGCAAAGAGCAAGCAGAACCAATCATTACTCCAGTCATACAGTACCCTATTTTAGGTCTTTCTCAGTAAATTACATAAGAAGTACCCTATAATTTAACTGGTCTATCAGGATTAAAGCCCATAATGAGGACATGCACAATTTCTTGCAACTACTCAATCTGCCGAGCGAACGAGATTTTGTATCTGGCCTATCTGTGTTAGATGTATACATATTAGAATTCATCATTTACAGACGTTGATAGGGCAAAACTAACAGTAGCTTATGACCCCATGTGCTCAGCTCACCAAGAAGCCGGTAGAAAGCACTAAATTCATACTTGATATTGTAGATAATCGGTGGAGGAGCAATTCTGAGAAAAATAATAGTGTATCTGACAGCCGAAAGCAATTCAGTTCTTCGTATGGAAACCAGTAACTTGGTGTTTTCTAAAGCAACTCATCTTTAATTCACTTGATACTCTAGAGGCTGAAGCTTAAGTGTTCACTTAACTTGAATGGATTTTTTATATGTTGATCCAGGACACCTAGCACACTGAAAATAATGCTTCTCTCAGGGTGATAAGAATCGCTAGCAACAAATAAATTATTTATCCTCTCAACTTCAATCCAACTACACCCAGCTGGTTTTTTTAGGTCTCTTGTCTTCATCAGTTTTCTTACTTTCATGACCTCATCCCATTTATCATCAGCTGCATATAGGTTTGAAAGGACAACATAGTTCCCAATGTTGCTTGCTTCAATTTGAAACAAATGATCTGCCACAAATTTTCCCAATTCAACCTCATGGTGCATCCTGCAGGCACCCAACAATGTCCCCCATACATTTGCATTAGCTTCAATGGGCATTCCCGTCACAATTGAATATGCATCATTAATTCGACCTCCTCGAGCAAGGAGATCCACCACACAGGAGTATTGCTCCACAGTTGGTTTCATTCCATAGAGCTTCTCCATGGAGTAAAATATATTCAACCCTTCATCAATTAGACCAGAATGACTGCAAGCAGACAAGACGGCAGTGATGATAACATGATCTGGCTTCACATTTGACTCGTGCATACAAGAGAAAACTTTAAGTGCATCTTCCCCCATGCCATGCATTGCATACCCACTAACCATTGCAGTGAACATGACAAGATCCTTATTCGGGTTCGATTTGAAAAGCTTGAAAGCACAATCAATGCCGCCACATTTTGCATATACATCCAGCAAAGCTGCCTCCATGTGCATATCCTCAAAACAAGATCTAATAACATATCCATGACACTGCCTCACCAAGTGTAATGAAGCAATTTGAGTACATACTGGAAGGAGACCCATTATAGTAACTGTATCAGGCTTCATTCTTCGAGCTTGTAATTGATGAAAAAGATCAAGAGCTTGCTCATTACAATCATTTTCAGCATAAGCTCGGATCATTAAGTTCCAAGTATTCAGGTCTGTAGCATGCATCCTGTTAAAAATCATGCATGCATCATCAACCAATCCACTACTTACATAGCCTGAGATCAATGAGTTAAAAGAGATCAAGTTCCTGTTTTCTGATAAAGTCTGGAAAACCTTAAATGCATACTCAATCTCATCGCATTTGGCATACGCATCAAGTAATGCATTTTCAAAAGTAGGTTCTATGTCACATGATGAAAGACCACACCGAATTGAATAACCATGAGTCTCTTTGACTTTATTTAGTTCTGAAACATTAAAGCAAAATTGCAATATGGCTAAAATTGTAATGTAGTCAGGTCTGATTCCTTCTTTGAGCATCCACTGGAAAAGTTCTACAAACTGAGTGTCACGTCTACCTTCTACAAAGGCATCAAGCATAGAGTTCCATGATATAATGTCTCTCCTACAGATCATCAAGAATGTGTAATATGCAGCTTCTGTCTCACCACATTTAGCATAAAATTTGACAAGGGCATTGCCAACAGATGTATCCTGATATAAGCAAAAATGTCGGAGAACATAGCCATGGATCTCTCTGCCCAACTGCAAATGTTTGAGTTGTGCGCAAACAGGAAGAATTGTAACCAGGGTGACAGAATCAGGCCAAATAATCTCAACCGAGACTAGTTCATGAAATAACTTCAGAGATGTTGACCAATCATCATTTGTTGCATATCCTGCTATAAGAGCGTTCCACGAAACCAAATCTTTTGACTCCATCCTCCTAAACAACAATTCTGCTTCTTCTGAATACCCAACTCTTGAATAAAAACTGATTAAAGCATTACAGACAGATGCATCAGCCAAGAACTCATTGTGACGAAGTGCATAGCAGTGGATTTCTTTTCCAAGACAATAGGCAGCATTCTTATCCATAGAAGCACAAACAGGCAGAATACTGGCGATGGTTGCATGGTTCGGTTTTATTTGGTCTCTCAGCATCAAATTGAACAATGAAAATGCACCTTCTTTCAATTTATTTTCAGAAAAGCCAGCAATAATTGCATTCCACGAAATGACATCTTTCTCTTTAATACCAGAAAAAGCAACATAGGCATCTTTGTCTACTAACCTGCATTTTGCGTACATTGAAACCAGGGCATTTCCAACAACCGTATGTGTTGCCAGTCCAGATTTAGTAGCATAACAATGAATGCCTTTACCGGTATTCACATCTCCAATTCGAGCACAAACAGGAAGAATTATAGCAGCAGTAACAGAACTAGGCTTAGCTTCATGAGAAGCACGCATTGCATTAAACAACCTCAGCGTTTCAGCATGATGCACTGGGGACTGAGACCCAGCAAACCCAGATAAGAGAATATTCCAAAAGACAGGATCAGGACCATAGTTGCCAATCTCCCCAAGCAACTTCGTGCAATCATTCAGAGCTCCACATTTGGCATACATGTTAAGCAGTGCTTTGGAGACATAGTTGCAAGCTAAAAAGCCTTTCCTCAAAATCCCTGCATGGAGAGTCTTACCCCAGCTGATAGCCGAGAGAGCAGCACAAGATTTGAGAACAGATGAGATAAGTTGGTAATCACGTAGGTGTCCATTGCAGACAGAATCTATCTCAAGCATGTTGTTGTTGTGCCAAATTACAGATGAAAAGACTACATCTTTGAGCGTTGCTCAAATGAAACCAAAATGTTTTTGCATTCCCATTTAGGAATTTCAACGAACACATAGAACGCAATGCAAGGGCCCATCTCTCAAACTGGGGTGCGTCCGTGATTAATGCCTTTCAAGTTTCGATGTCTCAAATAAATATCATTCCTTTTTCTTATCTTTCTTTAGGTCTCAACTTTATATATACATATATGTGTGTGTATATAGAT
>JAOQMP010000208.1:36234645-36249056 GCA_027563575.1 Erythroxylum pedicellare | reverse complement strand
ATTCCTCTTCCTTTGCTTTCATTTCATCATGGATAATTCTGATTTGCTCCTTAAAAAATTGCTCTTGAAAATCCAACTTAAGAAAAATACTTGATGTTAGTGGATTTTACCAAGCCCCCAAATATCGTTTCATAATTAGGCTCAAAATGCACCTAATCCGCCACATCTCTAAACAACACTAATGTATTATCATCTTCAAGGATTCATATGGCTTCAACAAGTTATGCTAAGTCGTAATATCAAAAACAAAATAAGCAAGAATTAAATGCACCTTATCTGACACAGGTACGCATTTATGTTAGGTAAAGCAGGACAATATCAAACCATATACAAGATGTTCAGTGGTAAAGCCGTCACTAAGAGTTCACTTCAGCTATCCAGAAAAAAATGTAAGAAATTTCCCAGTAACTCAGACCTATTACAAACTTATGGCAATACGAACCTGAATGCATAGGCCAGGTCAAGAAAAAATTTGTTCTTTCTGTATCTAAATGATCACCTGAATGATCATAGTCTCATGAATCCCAAAAAGATGGAATCTACTGGAAAGAGTTTTTCTGTCAAGAGTTTTCTCAATCCAACATGTAAAATAGAAAGTTCATGCAGTCCATGTCTATAAAATTGCAGCAATAATCTTGTTTCTACCCACAGATAATGCCGAGGGTTACCTCTTCCTTGTTTTGTTCGTGGTGAATTTGTGTCCTCTGCCTCACAATGCGGTTTTCCTCCATAGTCATTCTAAGTTTCTCAGTCACTATACCAAAAGATTCTTCTAGAGCTTTAGAGTGCATCTTCTGTCTAGCAACCTTGTCTTTCCAATAAACAAGCTGTTCATTATCCTCTCTCATTTGTCTGAGTTGCTTGAGAACCATGTCATGGTATGATTTCATTTCATATTTCAATTTAGACCTTCCTAATCAACACCAAAGCAGTTACAACCCATATTAGTAATGATACAAAAACAAATCAATCAATTTGCCCAAGTGAAATAAACTGATGCAATCAACTTGAGTTTGAAACAATAAGTACCAACCAAAACACACAGCACAAAAAGAACATAAATTTAGGAACATCCATACATTCACACAGATAGACAGAGAAAGAGAAATAACCTTGAGAGTGCTGATTGAATAACTCCAAGTCGTCATTCAGAGCCATAAAACCATAGAGTTGGCGCTTCCCCCCAGGGTAAAATAAGACCCTGCGGCTATTCCATGCATGCCTATCTGTTCCCTCCTCAGTGAAATGTTTATGCAGGCGATCTGCTTCCAAATAACCAGTCGCAGAACTCTCAAAGATCAAAACACTCATTCCCCGGTGTCCTTGGGGACCATATGAGTGCCTGGCCCTCACAGCAGCATAAGAACTGAAGTAATCAAGAAGCTCTTGATTGCCCATCCCAACCCACTGGTATCCACCAATTCAAGAAAAAGAAGAGTCAGCAGCAAATATTTGCATTGATCAACGAATAGCATGTACACTGTCAAATTTAATTTATCATAAAATAAAACTGATTGAATACCAAATTAAGGAAGCTCATCCCCCAAAACACAGTGAAACGCAATACCTTATCATTCTCATCTTTCTCAAGCCTTGTATTCATAACTATTACCATTGGAGGCCAAACTATTTCATGATCTTTCTCCTCATCTTCCAAACCCTTCCATCTACCAAAAACTTCACCAGCTGGAATAACCGAAGTTCCCCTCCTATGTAACTCCTCATCCAAAAGTTCTGCGAGCTCCCGATGGAGTTTTACCCTTTTTGAACCCTTTGTTTTGGCATGAGTCATCAAGGGCTGCAAGCCTCTATACCAATCAATGGCACCAGGTCCCCCCTGACATGCTGGGCAGTGCCACTGCCTTGCTGGGTCACCAATCTCCTCAGTTAGGCTGTCCAAATTCTCAAAAAACTTCTGGAACCATTTATTTTTCTTACGAGACTCATGGCTCTTCTCACTTTCATCAGAATCAAAGTCTTCACTAAGAAGTTCATCGTCAGTCTCATCCAGGGCACCATCATCATCATTATCATCATCATCATCATTTTCAGCATGTCCATCATCAAACTTATTATGGTTGACATCAGCATCATCAACCCTATTGGAAACAGGTTCTTGTAAACTTGTAGGAGCAGCTCCGACCCTGGCTGACCAATTCCATCCACGTTCCAAAGGTGGACGAATGACAGGTTGTGGTGCCACATAGTTGTTCTCCAAGCCCCTATTGAATGGTTGAGGCCTTGCATTTCCTCTGCCAGTTGACCTTCTAGGATCAACTGTCTGTGTAGCCCAGGCATTGCCAGGGACCCTTCCTGATCCACCATCACTTTGCACGTTTAGTTTCTGCACAGTATCTGGATGTCCCCATGCTTTAGTACCAGAATTGTGGGAATTCCAGGGTTTTGCAGCACTGCTTCCAGCTCTATTCTTGGACTTTCTTGAAATAACCTCCCAATCACCACCATCTTGTACATCGAGATTAATGTCTGATACACCATGATTCAAATGTTCAATCATGGGATTCTGGACTTCTTCATTTTTCCCCTTGGACAAGTTGTTAATAGAACTAGCAACAACTGTCTTCCCACCTCCTCTTGAACTCATTTTGCAAGTAACACGTTCTGAAACAAAAGCCCTGGCAGAAAGTGAAAAAGGGAAATGATAACATATCTAACTATTGATAAGATGGGTGTCAACAATTATAAACAGAAGAAGAAAACCAAAAGGGTCCTTATTCTCGTGATAAAGACAGCACCTTCCAACTGATGGACCAGATAGCAGATAAGAGAAAAGAATGACTAGCTCAGAAAAAAAGTAAATGCAGCATAAAAAAAATAAAGCACCAAAAGCTATAAAACTAACAACATAATCTTCCATCCCTCTAGCCTTTTAAATTACCTTAAGAGTGCAGCATATATGTAACTTCAGCACTATGATAAACACATACAAACAGATGACATGCTTTGTTCACTACAAACCAAGACTTCTGCATGCTTATGGCTCTTTGGATCGAATATTAAAAGTTCTTACAAAAATAGGTTTAACAATATCAGTTACAATAAGAGAAACCTGACAACAGAAACAGGGTGAAAAAGTAAAAAAAGAAATTAATAGACCTACTGCCATATCAAAAAAGTGGCACTAAGTTCTGGTGGCATAAATCTATTTCTAACTGATCAACACAATGATAAACATAAAAACAGACCTCAAGCATAATAAGCAACACCAAGAGATTAAATGGCTAATGCAAAAAATTATCCTATGATCCTTCAGAGCCTTACAGTCCATCACTCCCAATGCCCCACCCAACTGACCCCAAAGAAGCAGATTCTATGGAGACTGTGGACCTTGTCAGATGGAGCACTAATTAATTATTTTCGGCCATATGGTTAAACATCTAATAAAATTAATGAAAAATCACCATTAAGAAAAGAGGTGAACAAGGAATGCGGAAAATCAGAATGAATAAACCCCGAAATGTTATAAAATAATATTTTTCAGGAACAAAATACGGGAAAAAAGGATTGATATTATAACATCTTGTTGAAATTCATCATCTGCTAAACTCAAGACCAAACATCACATAGCAATTTCCTCAACTAGAATTTCTTCATGTTTATCTTTAATCTTCCAAAAAGATCTTCTCTTCAGAACCAAAGCAAACACGTTTTTTACATTTACTAAAAAGAAAAGGTCATCACGTTTCTACTGTTTCCTATCTTATTTACCGAAAACAAACAAGAAATTACATACCACCAAAATAATCGATATAAAAAGACCAAACACATGTAAAGGAAGAACCAAAAGATTCGTCATTTAAGGCAGAAAAAAAGGGAAAAGGCAGAGAAGATCGGCAACAAAACCGATGAAGCACCCGTTTGCAGATACCTGTATTCCACAGCAAGCTAGCCCAGTCAATTCTCGCTCCTGTACAACAAATCAAAATAACATCTATCAAAAATCGCTCAAACCCACATTTCCGTTTGCAAAAGAACATACATTTCTCAATCTCTCAGTGAAAACCTCGGTTCTTCCATGTTTTCAAGTGTATCGCACCATGCACGTTGGGCAAGTGCTAGTGTTAGACGCTCGATGAGAGAAGAAGGGGGGAGTACAATAAACGCAAACACATGTACATTAATCGGTTGAGAAGATAAGAAAAATGCCTCACTAGACCGATCGTCGACGGAAATGAAGGAAACATACCTTAGAAATCCGCCGGTGCGTTGCTCCGAGAATCACCGCTGAGAAAAGCGTGAGACTTAAGAGTGACACTGAGAGTGTACTTAAAGGATCAGGTCCGGATTCCAAATATTTATTAAAACTTATTTATTATTTTCCTAAAGGTTCACAACTGTTACTTTTTTTAAACCTATTTAACTTTTTTTTTAATAAAGAAAGAAACTAATTACATGATGAACTGTAGAAAATAGATTCCCGAGCGATCCTCTAAAAGAAGAGTGCGATATCCTAAAAGTGGAGTATTAAGAAAAAAAATTCCTAAATCATATTGCCCCGTATAATCAGCTAACCAATTAGTACATCTGTTACTCTCGCGAAATATATGCCGAGGTATTACCGTCCAGTTCTGAGTAAGCAGTTCGTTAATGCCGTGAAGTATGGGATTGGATGTCATAGTCCGTATTGCCGAAGAAGAAATGAGATTAATCGCCGCCATCGAGTCTACCTCCAATTCGATACGACGATGATCAAAATTCTACGCAATTGTGAGTCCTGTAAATATGCTCCTGAGTTCGGCAAACATTGGTGAGCACCATCCGAAATTTTATACGAAATCTCCGAGCCAATTAACGGTAAAAACCTATTTAACTTTATTACTGCAGTGAATAAATTAAAAAAAAAACAACTAGTCAGGAGGTAGAGGTATCTTTATTGTTGGGAACAACTTAACGGAGAAGGTCAATTTATTACTGTAATAACAATAAAATTCAAGAAAACAACTTAACGAAGAAGTTATATTTATAAAATTAAAGAAAACAACTTAACGAAGAAGTTATATTTATTATTGCAATAAAAAATAATTTTAAAAAACAACTTAATGAAAAAAACCTTCTTTGCAACATACTTGTTAGATCATATTATCTCTTCTATTTTTGTTGTCCAATACTGTTCTAATTTATCTTATTCACATATTTATATATAGAGATGGACCTATTTGGGAGCTAATGGTGCACTGGCCTCTTAATATTTAATAAAATTAAATATTTTTATTTTTAATATATATATATATAATAATGGAGTTATTTAGAGCTCATTGATACACAGGCCTTCTCCAAGATTTAAAAAAATTAAATATTTAGATCCTCTTATTTTAAATTCCTAACTCTGTTAGTATTTATATAAATCCTCATTTTTCAATATCAGCATACTTTACGCTTCTTGAAAATTTATTATACCCTTGGAGTTGGAGCACTTTGCTCATTTGAGTATTATAACCCTGTAATACTGAATTATGTAAATATAATTATATAAGAATTATATAAATATGTGGATGAAATTTAATAAATAAAATTGAGTTTTTTAAATTTTTATAAATTAAAAGTAAAATCAAGAAAATATATTAATTAAATAAGTAGGAATAGGATGTGGCTTACCATATTTAGTTCAACTCCTTTTGTAAATGTTGCAAATCAAACTCAAAATCATGCATTTTTATAATATAAATTTAATGAAATTTAATTTTATAATAGAATGTGGCTTATCATATTTGTATGTAATAATCTATAAATTACGTATTTTAAATAAATTATTTAATAAAAAAATAATTTACATTTAATTTGATTCGACAAGATTTAGTATATTTTTATTCTAAATTAAATATCTTTTCAATATTATAAATTCTTAAAATTATTTGTTTCAGAGTTAAGTCAAAATTTATAAATAAAATTAAGTTTAAATGAGTTTCTAATTAAATTCAAATTTAATTTTAAAAATATATCAAATTTCATATTTTAGCAAGTTATTTCAAAACATATAATTGACAAATTATTATGTATATTTAACATTTATTTCTCGTATGTATCTTAAATAAGTAATAGATATCTTATATTGAATTTTAAGAATAAATTTATATATTTTTTAGTTTTATATTGGATTCAAATTAAATTAAGTCTCTAAAATCTAATATTGTTTTAAACTTAATTTAAAATTTGTTTGTGTAAAAAATTTAAATTAATTATTCATATTTTTTAGTTTTAACTAAAATTATTGAAATTTAAAATAAGAGAATTTCTAAAATTTTAAATTTAAATGAATTTTGTCATGAAGTGGATACAAATGGAGTCAGTCAAGTCCAGTCCAGTCCCTTACTACATAACTCTCCTGAATGAAAGCATCCACAAGCTATTATCAAATACTAAACAAATTAGAGTTGAGATCGAGATCAAAGTCGAGCCATTTGTTGAATATTGACAGGGTAGCAATCGGCGGGAGAGCCAGAGTAGGCCTTTTGAGCAATGATTTGGTTGAATGCTTGTGTTGGATGATACGCGTCCCAGAAAACGTACTTGTCCCTGTCGAAGCACGGGATTGCCAATGGCAGGCATGTTATTTGCCCTCTGTTCTGTCCAATTCCACAGCACCCCCTATCTGTTTGTGTAAATGCTGCAAACAACTTCCATTAACTTTTCTGATCAAGCTTTTTTGAAAAATTTTAGTGCTGGATTGCTTACCATAAGCAGAAGGGTTGTTGAGAATTTCATTGAAAGCTCCATAAGTGTTGCCATACACGAACAGTGATGATGTGTGGTTCTTGTTTAGCTGATCGACGAGAGACCTGAGTTTCATATTGAACATCTCGACAAGACTATTAACGTAGGACACGCACTTCCCTGGAGGAGCAAGCCCACTGGCTAGTTGGTTTGGTATGCATCCCAAGGGACCTACTGCGGCCAACACAAATTTTCTAAGTCCTAAGTTCTTTAAACCCTGCAAGATCATAAACATTGACAAGAATGAGAGCAGAAATGAAAGAGTAGCGATTGTGGATTCCACCTAGTAGTTTCGGATTCGGGTTCGGGTTCAGGAGACGTGAAATATACCAGTATGTGGGTGGTGTAAGTCCCGATAAGAAGATCAGCGAAACCCTTGGAGTTGTAAATGGAACTAGTGGAGTAAATTGAAGGCAACAGATAATTGTTGATATAGTCATTGCTTCCAATGTTTATCACCACCAAAGACCTGGCCAAGTACTGAATCAGATCATCCTCATTCATTTGGTTACTCAATTTGCTCAAGCTACTCTCAAAGCTCTCCACCTGTTGCCTTAAGTTGAACCGATCTCCCTGTCTCACATAACACATCAAAAACCTGAAATGTCATGTCTGTATAAAGCTGGAGAGTTAGATCATTCAACAAGAACAGATAATCCAATATGGGACATGAAATTACTAGGTTTCTGCCAGTCTCATCGAGAATTCCGGCAGCTGCAGAAGCAAAATTGATTCCACCATGAATGTTGCTTCCTGGTATGAGTGTAATTGTATAGGGTGGGAGAGGAGGTAGACCCGCCAAATCTCCTGCAACGCGAGAAATACCAGAGATAAACAATTTCAATGAATCATCTGCCATGGAATTTGATGGTAGCAACTTCTATGGTGATGCTTAATGAAATAGTTATTATTATGTACCAAGAAAATCAATGATGGTCTTGCCATTGCAGAATCTTCCAGTTGGCCCTCCAGAGAAATCAATCCCATATGGTAAGTAGTTAGCTTTAGCAAATGAACCGATGAGCAAGTTGTTATTTCCATGATCAACCAAGGAGTCTCCAAACACAAACATGGCTGGAAATTGTGGAGCTGATCCTGTGACTCCGTCCGCGTTAACCCATATCAGAATCATCACCAAAACGACAACCATGCAAGAATTATAACACCCTTTTGCCATCTTCATGATCAGCAGGTAAAATTTCTCTCTTCCTTCTCTGTCACACTTTAAGAGCTGCTTAAAACGGTTGATTGGTGGCATGGAAATGTATAGAAAATGATCTGTCTCTTTCCAGGAAATTAAAAAAAAAGGTTAGAAACGGTTCTTGCAATCATCAGCATGACAATACTAGTCCATCCTCTCTAACACGTATCCTTCCTTTGTTCCTGTCATTTTTTGTTTTTTTGGGTAAGTTGGTGCAAAACTATCCACTTTTTGGCTCAAAAACTGTATCATGATCCTCGAACCAACCAAATAGCTTCATAATTTCCCACCATTCCTCAGCTTTCCGTCTTATCCTTTTGTACAGAACTTTTGTTTGGGATTCACTTAATTTTTCTTTTGAACACAGAAAATATACAGTTTAGTACTTTTAATTTATAAATTATTATGTGCATCCAATAATGTAGTCAGTAAACACTCGAAATGTATCAATAGATTCTACGCTTATCAAAAAAAGAGGCAAAAGTCGTTTCATATGCAATGACAAAGGTATGTGGAAGAACTTCATGACTTTATGAACTTAGTTTTAGAAAGTACAAGAACAATAATGCAGGTTGTGTGAACCAAATCCTTCTGCCATGATAATGTTCTTTTACTAAATTTTCTAATTTTCCGTATACTAAAGAAATCATAATATTTTTCATGTATAAATTCTAATGCTGAACATGATCTAAATAAAATTTAATGAATGTAAGAATATCAATAAGTTATCTAAAAGTGTTCTGAATAATGTGATTATAAGGGTCGTGTGCACTTTTTAACAAAAAGTAAAGTTAAAGTCTAATATACTTAGTGCACAAATTTCCCCGCTTTGCGGAAGTCCAAGGAGGATCATAATTTACGCAGCCTTTCTTTTATATTTTTACAAAGAGGCAATTTTTGTAACTTGAACTTGTGACTCATAAAGGAATAATTTTAATAGTTGCTCTAAAGCTTATCAACAAAAAGTAATAAATATTTTTCTTTTTACTAATAATGGAAAAGGCTACACTTTTTTGTTTGAAGACAAGAACAAAACACAGGTCTCTTTCGGATCAACTTAATTGTAGCAATAAAGCAGTCTAATCAAGTTTAATCAGATAATATCAGTGAGAAATAAAAAACTTATAAAAAAACAAATACAAAGATTTATGTGAAAAATCCTTCGGAATAAAGGAAGTAATTACAGGTCAAATCGATAAGCAAATTCATTAGATCCAAATAAGGATTTACAAAATTTGATCTCTTACTTCACAATAATAAGTTGTCTTACAAAAATTCAAGATTGAAAGCAAAGTTAACCAGCAAATCAACACACCCAAAATTCAATCCCAAAATCAACCAAATAAATATGACAATTAAAAGCTACTTGCTCTCTCTCACTCTCTTTTCTTTTTCCTTTAGGTTAATTATAAAAAAGTTCAAATTTTCGTCAAAATTTTAATTATAACTTGAATTTTAAAAAGTAGCGATAAAATGTTCGAACTTTTAATTTTTATCAATTTGAGCCCAATATTAGTGCTATCGTTATCTTTGCTATCATGACACTATCAAGTGTGCAAAGACCCTTATTAATTAAACACATTAGCAAAATTAACATAAGTGAGTTTGATGATTGAAACGACATTAGCACAATTAACATAAGTGAGTTTGATGATTGAAACGATGTCGTTTCAATCATCTCTCAGCTCTCATTTTCACCCAAAACCCTAACAAGAGCCTTTCAGCTGCGAGATCTCTCCACAACAACACCAACCATTGTCAATTGGAACATCTTCCAATTAAATCACGCAAGGAGCAGATGGTAGCAGATACTTTCATTCTTGACTTCTATGAATGTCACTGCTTATCTCTACCTTTTGACATTTATAGGGTCTAAATCAAAGTGGTCCTTCAAGTCAAGCAGTCAGGTGTCTTTCTTTTGTGAAAACGAATTTGTTGCTAATTAAACCACTCCAAATGCAAGAAAAAGGACTATTTGGAAAGTAGGAAATGCTTAGACAATCTACACTTCTACGAATCCATCAATACTTGTTTAGGAAATAGGTAAACTTGAATAGCGGCAAAGGCAATTGGGCGAGGAAGCAAATCAAGCACTAGAAGTACTTCATAAGGAGGTTGCTTCTCACAGATTGGCAATCAAGCAACTGCTGAAACTGTTGTAAAGATGTTATTTGAAATTAAGGAATTGCAAGTATTTAGCATTGTTTGTGAAGAAGTTGCTATTAGAGACAAAGCTAACCTAAAGGATGAAATTATCCGAATAAACTCTCATTAAAGCACCATTGCATCTCTAGAAAGGAAGCTTGATACCGTTCAAAAATCCATAGGCACACTAGGGTTTTAGGTGCAAGTGAGAGTTGAGAGAGATTATTCAAACGACGTCGTTTCAATCATCTAATTAACTTGTACGAATTACGTTGATGTATCTGATCAATAAGGGCCTATGTACGTGTGGTACTGTCATGTTAGCAAAGATAATGTTGAAACTAACGTTAGGTTAGAATTGAAAAAAATTGAAAGTTCGAGCATTTTATTATTGTTTTTTAAAGTTCGGGTTATAATTAAAAATTTGACGAAAATTTGACTTTTTTTGTAATTAATCAATTTTCTTTTTGGTGTTTTTGCGCCCCAATAAACAAACCTAAGTCTTCTATTTTTATATTTCGAATTAGGTTTTTTCTAACATACTAAGTTATCTATACCATCTTGTACTTTTTAGTATCACTTTAGTTGCTAACTTAAACATTTACAAAGAGCTACACGGTCATCGTACACGATCGCATATGTCATCTACATGGGCGTATACACAATCGTATATGGTTTCACTCTTCTCAAGGTTCTAGAAACTTACACGGTTGATCCACACAACCAATAAGTTAAGAACATGAGCGTATAGCACTTTACATGGTCGTGTATCTCCTTAGAATAACTTTTTTTATCTTATTTGTTATTCCCACGAATTATAAAGGCATTTACAATTCCCGAAAGTCTCAAGCTGACAATATAATATTATGTTGATAAGATGAGTAATACTCATGTTTAGGTTTATAATTTAGATAATTGTAGATCAATTATTTTAATATGGGTGAGCAATGATATTTTAATTGGATTAAGTCCATCATAATTTGTGGATATTTAAATTGAGATCAAGTTAATAAGAATATGCCTAATTGTGATAATTATTTCTTAATTATTTAAATTATTAAACTAATCAAGCTAAAATTTTAATTTTACAACAATTAAGAAATACAAATTCTCGAGACTTAAAATTTTCTTAATTATAAAAAAATCATATTAGCCAACTTAAAATTTCAAATACTTGAAGACTTTTGCAATTTTTCTTAAGTTTGCTTTAAAAAATTCAAACTAGTTTAAAGGTTGGATTATATTATTTTTCAAGCCCATTCAAAAAATTGAAAACATGAGATATAAAAGAAGTTTAGGATTTCATTCTGCCTTTCAACTTTTACTATTTAACATAGAATGATATTTGAATCACAAGTATTTTCATCTATAACTAATTAAAAGAGACAGTCAATCCAAAATACAATAGATAGAGATAAATTTAATTTGACTCAAAGTTAAACTTTTAATTTTTTTTTGGTATAAAGACATGTAACTCAAGGAGGTGTTTGGTTTTTTTGTTTCTTGTTGTTGTTTTCTTAAAAAAAGGAAACAAATGCTCAAAACGTGTTTGATGAAACTTGTTTTCATTTTTTGTTTCTAAAAATAAGAAAGCGACAACAATTTTACAAAAACGTAAAAATCACATTTTTGTGAATTTTTAAAACAAGTTTTTTTAATAAAAAAAGTGTCTCTACATGCGACTTCTACGATTTCTCTGCCTCAGCTGCGATTTCTTCAAATATACCCAACACCATTGACAATATCTAGAAGAGCAAAGGTGGCGCAATCGTAGGCATTGATTCGTTGAACGGAGGTGACGTAAAGGAGGTTATGGTGGACAGAAAGGGAGGTGAAGGGGAGAGGATGGTGGTGGGGAGAGGAGGCGGAGGTGGAGGTGGAGGTGTGAAAGACTAAAAGGTTGGTCTGGAACAAAGGGGAGTGTTTGGAGAGAGTGGGTTTGTATGGAGACTATTGATGCTGCTGGAATTTGATGATGACGGGAAGGAACATAAGGGAGTGTTTGGAGAGAGAGGTTGGTCTGGAGACTACTGGAATCCGATGATGATGGTGACAAGGATGATGCAAAGGTCATAAAATCAGAAAGATTGTAGTTAGGGTGAAGGACGGAGGCAAGGTTGGAGGTGGAGCACGTGAAGTGTCAGGACGCAACTTACAAGGAGAGGGCGTTGATAGTTGTGCATTAGTTTGTGTTTTTCTAAGTATTTAACATATGTTTCTTACATAATAGGTTATTATTATGGTATTTGAGGACTTATTTTGTATGTTTTTGTTTACTTTGATCTTCATGGTTTCTTTTTTATGTTTGATGTTCATCATTCTATGTTTCACTTACTTTTCACTTATCACGTCCAACTGCTGCCATTCTGTGTTCATCATTCTGTGTTTCACTTACTTGGGCTAGACACAAGCTGCTTCTACAATAGACACTTGGGAACAAGAGACTATAGACCCCTTGCTCACTGGGGAATATTACATAGAGAAGTTGAACATTCTTGTTGAAGTGGCTTTGAAATGTGTGGAAGAAGACAAGGATTTGAGACCTAGCTTAGGGTGTCGTATTTCCAAGTTTTGGGCTTCGAGTTTTCCAGATTTAAGGTTTCTAGCTACAGAAAGAGAACGCAATGAGACTATAAGAGCTCATCATCCTTTACGTATACTCTTTACCTCTCTCTAACATTAATATATTTCAAATGAATATCAGATCCGACCATTAAGATCGATGAGTTTGAGGGTTGTCGTGGTGGAGGAGGTTTCGTTTGCGAGACCCAAGCTACTAGTTTATAGCTTCATGATTTTTCAGAAAGACAGCGGCAACAACGACATTGTTGGGAGGCTAGGGCTTGTGTTGGCGAGCCCTTATCTACGTTTGACCTTTCCAGGTTTAATTTCATTGCTTGTTTGTTTCTTTTGAGAATATTGTTTTTTTCTGTTTGGATGCCTAGAAAAGTCTCTTTCGCCTGCCAACCTCTGGACTGTGGCGAGCCTACATTCAAAACAGTATGAGGGTTCGAAATATTCCATATACAACAACCTATCGGGAGTTAACAGTTGTTTTGTCTTGAATAACCAAAGGTATGTGAGAATTAAGCATTTTCGTTTTGGCATTGGTGTAAGTAAGATATCTTTTCTCTCCTTAGTTTACTCTATCCAAATTCTCCGTTATATCTTTTGCTTTCTCTTCATATCTCTTTTGCACTTGTTAGGGTGAGGCCTGAGATTTTTAGATATAGGTTCTGTGTTTTTGGAGGTTTGGGGAGGTCAAGATTATGTGGATATGATGCGTTTATTTATGTTGTGAACAGTAGTCTTTGTTTCTGCTGATCATAGTAAGTTTCTTGCATTGATATATTAATAGTTGTGGGAGGTTCTGAGTGTTGGAGTTGCTTAGCAACAACATTTTTTACAACTAGTCTCTTTCTTTTTTGAGTTACTTACTAAAGCTCACCATTTTCTTTGTCATGAGAAATGATGTTTTTTGGTAATGAAGTGCCACTGGTTTTCTTTTATTGATATTCCTTATGGAGGGTGAAGCTTTTTCTTTGCATATATGTTCTTACATTAGCTTCGGTTGTGTTTTACAATTCTTTTGGTATGCAAATTGGGGTTATGAGGTTTTGCTTCTTCTTCCTTATATATAATGGGTCTGGTAAATCAAAGTCCCCCCTTATTTAACATAGTTTCTTCTCTACTTGTAAGTTAGATGTATGCATTAGATGGTGTTGCTAGTTACAGTTAGATGGTTAGCAACTCCAGTTGTATTACTTCTTGAAGGCTCGGCTTGCATAGCACATAGTGAAGTTTAGTTTGGAATTCTTTTCGTAGAAAGAAGCAGGTTGTAGTTGTAAATGGCGAGAGAGAGGGAGAGAGAGAACGTGAGTTTTGAAAATTCTTTTTGTCATTTTAACAAGGCACTTATTAACACTCTTCTGAAATAGTTTTTCATACTTTGGAAACTTACAAAATCTGCGATCCCCTTAATTGGGAATATCACCAACAGCTGGAGATTGTTGATAGGATGCAATCCTTTCCCATCAGTCTTTTTCTCTTGTTTCCTGTCAATAGCACACCCTTTTGTCAATGTGACCTTTTTTGTTAGTCAAGGTTTTTATTTGTTTTGGTTATAAAGTGTTGCATGCAAAATCCTTCTATTTGTAGAATCTCTCCTCACCAGGTCCAGAGACTTTCTCGCTGGCCACTTCAGTTTTTTCCTTGTGAGCTCTCCCACTATGACGAGAACGTGTGTGATTCTACAGGACTGAGGATCCCTTGGCGCACTAGTTATTACTTTCCTTCATTTTATTTTATTACTATTTAATTATTTATTGTCTTT
>JAOQMP010000208.1:36222591-36230091 GCA_027563575.1 Erythroxylum pedicellare | reverse complement strand
ATTATCAGAAAAAGGAGAAATAGCACCACCAGTTATTACAAGAAAAGTGTATTTTTACAAAAATCCTCAAGAAATATTTGAAAAAGAAAAGTCAAAATTGACTAGATCAAAGTCAAAATGAGTAGAACAGTTTATTTAGCGGAAGCACGTCAAAGTACAGAATTAAACAGAGGATTAATCCCTGTAAGATTAGCAGAGGATAATCAAAGAATTCCGTCTATAGAAGATCAAATAAGAGACTATAGACGATGGCAACAGGCTATATCCAATACAACTAGAAAACTGCCTCTTATTGGAAAGAAAAATAAAAATAAACTGCGGGCATTAGAAATGGATTTAAATCCTGAAGAGCAATTAGAACTGTCAAATAGACAAAAAGAAAATATGGTACCTACATAGGTGTTATACACCACAAATTGGTCTGAACCAGACATAGGGTTTATTAGCATTATTCAGAAGAAAGAAGGTTGATTATCAACCCAGAAGATTAAGAAGAAATTAAACTAATAACTGAAGAATCATATGGAAGACTTCAACATGAAGGACTTCAACATATCCATTTGGGTATGGTAATGTTAAGAATACATGCTTTACACAGAAAACAAGCTGGTGTTAAAGTAATGATAGTTATAAGAGATACTCGATGGGGAGACATCAGAGTAGTATTAGGTCAAATGGAAATAGAATTATTCAATGGAATAGAAATGGTATATTTCTTGCCAGACCAAATGATGTCTATACCAGATTTCTATAATCATATAGAAATTGTGGTTAAAACAATGGGGTATGAATCTTGGATAGGTGGAGAATCAAATTTATTGATAACCGAATCCATTGTAGCAAGGCTGACCAATACCAGTTATGCAGCATTTAGATATAATGTTACAGACTTAATGGAATATTTGGCCAGCAAGGGAGTAAGAGCAATTCCTGGAAAAGCATATTCCACTCAACATTTGGAAGAAGAAAGATGGAATATAAGACCTCCTTCCAGAATAACATCAAGAACTCCCAATGTTGCACATGCATGGGAAAATAGTGATGGATTAGTAAGTATACGATTCACAGGATATGGTAATAGAGGCCCAACTCAACAATTACATGTGAACAATGAAGATATAGAAAATCTAGAGGAAGAAATAAACACAGCTCATGTGCTCACAGAAACACAACATAGAATAATTCCAAAACATATAGTTGAGAAAGAGAAAGAAAAAGGAATACTATGGGATTATTTGGGAGAAAATGGAGGATATATGGTTAAATATAATTCTCTCAAAGAAGAGCCAATAATATATAGTGGATGGGATTGTGACTCAGAAAAAGAAGATGATAGTGATAAAGAAGATGATGAATTACCATGGTATTTGGAAAGTACTATGGAAAACGCAGAATGTGTTTTTATGGCAGAAATGGATTATCCCAAATTAAATTCAGAAATAGATTTAACAAATGCCCCTAGTTTACAGAAAATTTTAAACAAAGAAACCATACATATAAAGTCAGCATCCACTTCTGGAGAAGGAGTAACTTCTGCATTTAGACCTCCACAAGAATATATGATGGGACCACCTCAATATCCACCAGCTGTAAAAGAAAGAAAGATTGAAGTACCTTAAATACGAGAAAAATGGGGAAATTTGAAAGGAAAATCTATTGATTATTGGAATCAATGGACTTTACCTCCAGCACCAGTACAAACTGGTGTTATATTGGTATTGCCTGATGATATTACGAAATATGAAGATGTTATTACAAGGTGGGAGTCCATAAATACAAATGTGATTAACGGAATGAATTGACCAGACAATCAAGCAAAAGTTCTATATGTTGAAAATTTATTGGGAGAAGTAGAAAAGAGAACTTTTCAGCAATGGCGAATGGCCTATAGAGAAGAATATGAAGCATTAATCAGTATAGCTGATGATATACAGAATGTGTTTTCACAAATAAGAAGAATTATTACCCTGGAGGACCCTTATCAAGGGACAACAGCCTCTCAGGACAGGGCTTATACAGACATAGAAAGATTAACCTGCCATGAAATTAGAAATGTTATTCAATTTATGAATGAATACAAATATTTGGCAGCAGCATCAGGACGAATGTTTATAAGTCCAGAATTATTAAAAAAGTTTTTCAGAAAACTACCCCCGTTATTTGGAAAGAAAATAGAAGAATAATTTTTGAAAAAACATCCAGGGAATCAAATAAGAGTTCTACCAAGAATTCATTTTACACAACAATATCTTGCAGAAATATGTAAAGAAGCAGCAATACAAATCGGATTGAAAGATTTGACATTTTGCTCAAAAATACCAATACCTGGATATTATCAGGAAGTAAAGAAATATGGTATAAGAAAAGCACGGAATTATCATGGAAAACCTCATAAAACACATGTAAGGATATTCAAAAGAAAGAAGCCTCCTATGCACAAATGTAAATGTTATATTTGTGGGGAGATTGGACATTTTGCAAAAGAATGCCCTAGACAGAAAGGAAATATTGCTCGAGCAGTAATAGTAGAAGGGTTAGCCTTACCAAAAGAATTGGATGTACTATCTGTAGACATGGATGAACCAGATAGTGATGGCATTTGTTCAATATCTGAAGGAGAAAGTGAGGATCATTCTATTGTCCTCAATACATTAACATCCGATCCCTCAGAAACTTTATTCATAGCTACAGAAAAGCCAAAATATAATTGGCTAGAAAAATTTGTTTTACCTACAGAAATGGACACATGTATTCATACATGGCAATATAATCAACATATAGATAATGTTGATTATACACATTGTAAATTCTATAAGGTTAGAACAACAGAAAGAATGAGAATACATTGCCCTAAATGTATTCTAACAGTATGTGCATTTTGTGCACAAATACATTTGAACATACGAATAGAAAAGAAACCTTTTATGTATGTTCCAACATTTTTTGGTAAGGATAAACTTGTCAAAGAAACATTTGAGTATATAACTCAAATAATAGCAGAAAAATGAGAAATTGATTGAAGAAAATAAAAGACTTGATAGAATAGCTCAGACTTTTCTAGTTGATCAATTAAGTCAACAAGAAAAATTTGATGAAGAAAAACTTAAAAAGGAATTAAGAGCATCCAATCAAGCACTTACTATTTATGATACATCAGAGTGCCAGCAAAGCGTGGTGGTATCCCCTTATAATTTTTCCGTCAAATTTCTGAAAGAAGTAGCACATGCAAAGTTACCAAACAGAAAAACAAATGGTGCTGTAGGATATGATCTGTATAGCATAGATTGTATAATAATACCACGATTAGAAAGAAAAAGCATATCAACAGGATTACGAATGGAAATTAGTAGACCTGGTATATATGGAAGAATTGCTGGAAAATCATCAATGGCAAAGCAAGGTATGGATGTAGCAGCTGGAGTCATTAATTTTGATTATCGAGGGATAATTTATGTTCTCCTTGTTATTCTTGGAAGAAAAGAATATTTTGTGGATATTGGAGATCCAATTGCTCAGATTATATTTGAGCAATACTTTTTACCACAAATTCAGAAATCTGAAAGATTGACTAAAATAGAAAGAATGAATAGTGTCTTCATGAAAGAAGAGGAATCAGTTTTAACTGTATGTCCGGATGAAGCAAAAATGGCATTTCCAAAGAAAATTAATAATCAACTATATAACCTTATAGTTGGTTTTAAAATAGCTGGATGCAAATAATTTGAACTTCAAGCAATAGTAGATACAGGAGCTATTAAGTGCTGTGTTCGTTTGGAAGCTGTACCAAAAGAAGCTATAGAAAAATCAAAATGGCCCGTATCTGTTTATGGAATAAATTCCATAACTGTAGCTGATTATAAGCTCAAGGATGGAATAATGATCATTGGAGAAAATAGCTACAGAATACCATTCACATTCTGCATGCCCATGGATTCACATGCAGGAGTCCAGATGTTAATAGGCTGCAACTTTATCAGGGCCCAACATGGTGGACTACGATTAGAAGGAACTACAGTATCCTTCTACAAGAATTTAACTATGGTACAGACCAGTACAGAATTAATGACACATTATGCCATACCAGAATTAGAATTAAATACAAAAGAATACTATACCATTAAAGAAATGGTATATTATAATATAGGTAAAAGCCTTCCGCAATTTACCAAATAAATTTCAGAAATATTGCAAGAATTAGAAAATCTAGAATATATAGGTAAGAATCCACAGAAATATTGGGCAAAGAATCAAGTGGTTTGTAAGCTGGATATAATAAATCCAGATCTTACAATTCAAGATAAACCACTAAAGCATGTAACTCCTTTAATGGAAGCTCAATTTAAGAAACATACTGAAGCATTATTAAATTTGGGATTAATAAGACCATCAACTTCCCGTCATAGAACTGTGGCAATCATAGTATATTCTGGAACTACGATAGATCCAGCAACAGGAGAAACAAAACATGGGAAAGAAAGAATGGTCTATGATTATAGAAAATTAAATCAGAATACCTACAAGGATCAATATTCCTTACCAGGAATAAATACAATCCTAAAGAAAGTGGGGAACAGTAAAATATATAGCAAGTTTGATTTGAAAAGTGATTTTCATCAAGTTGCTATGGATCCTGAGTCAGTACCTTGGACAATATTTATAGTACCAGATGGGCTTTATGAATGGTTGGTAATGCCCTTTGGTCTTAAAAATACCCTAGCAATATTTCAAAGAAAAATGGATCACTGTTTCAAGGGTCATGGAGATTATATTGCTGCATATATTGATGATATTTTAATCTTCTCAGAAACAGAAAAAGAACATAGAAAACATCTACAACTATTCTTTGATATCTGTAAAAAACAAGGTTTGCTATTATCTAAAGAAAAAATGGAAATTGGAGTTTCAGAGGTTGAATTTCTACGAGTAATCATTGGCAATAGAAAAATTAGACTTCAACCTCGTATTTCTTATTGAAGAAAAGTTAGAAAAACAAGAAAAACAATTAGAAGTTTTAGAAGTAATAAGTAAGAAAATAAGAAAACAACCGACCACAGTGGAAGTCATATAATTGATCAATACTATATTAGATCAACCAAAGAATTTTGGAAAAAGAATTAACTCAAATTGTGAGGAGACTTGAAAGTAAAACTAGAAAAGTAGAAGAATTTGCAGAAAAACTGTATCAACAGGTAGTTTAATATCCTGGATTGCCACTGCAAAGGACGAAGAATACACTGAGGTATTAAAGGCAACATAATTACTTGGAGTTCCATCTGAAGGATTTAAGAAAGTTGAAGAAGGAAAGAAATATGGTATAAGAAAAGCAAGGAATTATCATGGAAAACCTCATAAAACACATGTGAGGGTGTTCAAAAGAAAGAAGCCTACTATGCACAAATGTAAATGTTACATTTGTGGGGAAACTAGACATTTTGCTAAAGAATGCCCTAGACAGAAAGGAAATATTGCTCGAGCAGCCATAGTAGAAGGGTTAGCATTACCAGAAGAATGGGATGTACTATCTATAGACTTGGATAAACCAGATAGTGATGGTATTTGTTCAGTATCTGAAGGTGAAAATGAGGATCATTCTTCTGTCCTCAATCCATTAACATCTGATCCCCTAGAAACTTTATTCATGGTTACAGAAAAGCCAAAATATAATTGACTAGAAAAATTTGTTTTACCTAAGGAAATGGAAACATGTAATCATACATGGTAATATAATCAACATATAGAAAATGTTGATTATATACATTGCAAATTCTGTAAGGTTAGAACAACAGAAAAAATGAAAATACATTGCCCTAAATGTATTCTAACAGTATGTGCATTTTGTTCACAAATACATTTGAACATACGAATAGCAAAGAAACCTTCTATGTATGTTCCAGCATTTTCTGATAAGGATAAACTTATCAAAGAAACATCTGAGTATATAACTAAAATACTAGCAGAAAATGAGAAATTAATTGAAGAAAATAAAAGACTTGATAGAATAGCTCAGACTTTTCTAGTTGATCAATTAAGTCAACAAGAAAAATTTGATGAAGAAAAATTTAAAAAGGAATTAACAGCATCCAATCGAGCACTTACTATTTATGATACATCAGAGTGCTAACAAAGCGTGGTGGTATCCCCTTATAATTTTTCCGTTAAATTTCTGAAAGAAGTAGCACATGCAAAGTTACAAAACAGAAAAACAAATGGTGCTGTAGGATATGATCTATATAGCATAGATTGTATAATAATACCACCATTAGAAAGAAAAAGCATATCAACAGGATTACGAATGGAAATTAGTAGACCTAGTATATATGGAAGAATTGCTGGAAAATCATCAATGGCAAAGGAAGGTATGGATGTAGCAGCTGGAGTCATTGATTTTGATTAAGAAATTATCAGAATTCTTGGAAGAACAATTAAAGGAAAAGAAAGGATTGAGATCATGGTTGGGAATTTTGAATTATGCAAGAAATTATATTCCTAAATTAGGAATATTACTAGCTCCCTTATAAAATAAGACTGCTCCTAATGCTGATAAAAGGCTAACAACCTTAGACTGAGAATTAATAAGAAAAATTAAGACTATGATAAATAGTCTTCCTGAAATGGAATTACCACCTAAAGGAGCTTACATTGTACTAGAAACAGATGGATGTATGGAAGGATGGGGTGGAATAGCAAAATGGAAAAATAAGAAAAATGATCCAATAAGTCAAGAAATTTTTTTTTGCTTATTGCAGCGGAAAATTTGACACTGTTAAATCAACTATAGATGCTGAAATAGCCGCTTGCATTAATACTTTAAATTCAATGAAGATTCATTATTTGGATAAAAAAGAAATTACACTCAGAACAGACTGTCAAGCTATAATTAGTTTTTATAACAAACAGTCACAGAATAAACCCTCTAGGGTTAGATGGATTAACTTTACAGATTTTCTTCCAGGAACTGGAGTCAATATTATATTTGAGCATATTGATGGAAAAAGAAATATTCTTGCTGATCAATTATCACGAATTGTTAATTTCTTAGCAGGAATATGGATCCAGAATCAAGACGAAGAAGAACTGGAAAGGCTCAACAGGACTTTGACCCAATCTCAAAACGAGATAATACAGAACCTACCCCAAGCACTGGAAGGAATTAAGAGCTTCCAATCGAGCACTTACTATTTATGATATATCAGAGTGCCAGCAAAGTGTGGTGGTATCCCCTTATAATTTTTCTGTTAGAATTATGAAAGAACTAGCACATACAAAGTTACCAAACAGAAAAACAAATGGTGCTGCAGGATATGATCTATGTAGCATAGATTGTATAATAATACCACCATTAGAAAGAAAAAGCATATCAACAGGATCACGAATGGAAATTAGTAGACCTGGAATATATGGAAGAATTGCTGGAAAATCATCGATGGCAAAGGAAGGTATGGATGTAGCAGCTGCAGTCATTGATTTTGATTATCGAGGGATAATTTATGTTCTCCTTGT
>JAOQMP010000208.1:36202395-36218785 GCA_027563575.1 Erythroxylum pedicellare | reverse complement strand
TTTTCATACATCCTAAGTATTTTCGATTATACTTCATGTTGTTGTATGGTCTTTTCCACAGTGTATTGTGAATACTCAGACTGTACGTGATCCAACACAATCAACGCCCTGGATTTGACTTTGGTGATACATTTAATTCGGTTGTCAAGTCGGTCACAATCCGTATTGTTCTTACTTTAGCAATGACAAACCATTGGTCATTGCTACAACTAGATGTAAACAATGCCTTCCTACATGGTCCCTTGCAAGAAGATATCTTCATGAGCCAACCACCAGGTTTTACTGATTTAGAAAAGCCTCATCATGTTTGCAAATTGGTTAAAGCAATTTATGGCCTTAAACAGGCACCTCGAGCATAGTATCAAGCTTTACGTTCCTTCACATTATAATTTGGTTTTCAATCTTCTCAAAATGATCACTCTTTATTTATATACAACCACGATTCCATTTGTTGTTATTTCTTGGTGTATGTCGATGATCTCATTGTGACGGGAAATAATTCTGCATTCAAGACTCGGTTCATACAAGCACTTGGTGAGAAATTTTCATTAAAAGATCCCCATGAGTTGTCTCTCTTTCTCGATGTTGATGTTCACAAGACTTCAAAGGGTTTTTTTTTGTCTCAACATCACTGTATAAGGAAACTTCTTCAGATTGCTAATATGGATGGTGCTAAAGAGGTCTCTACTCCTATTGCTACTGCCTCTTCTTTGCTCAAATCAACCTCTGTTGATCAAGCAGTTGATCCTACAACTTATCGTCAATTGGTTGGCAGCTTGCAATATTTAAGTCTCACAAGATTGGATATTGTCTTCATGGTGAACAAACTTTCTCAATTTATGCATTGCCCAAACAACTCCCATTGGATTGCTTTAAAACATCTCTTTAGATATCTCAAGTCCACCATTCAGTTTGGCATTCATATTACACCTCAATCTTCTCTTGTCTTTCATGCCTTCTCGGATGCCGATTGGGCAAGCGATCCTTCAGACAGAACTTCCACATTTGGATTTATCTTGTATTTTGGAAATATTCCCACCAGTTGGAGCTCTAACGGACCATGGCCCGCTCGTCCACTGAGGTTGAATATTGAGCTGTTTCAGCTACTGCTGCCGAAGTCCAATGGGTCAAGTCACTTCTTCAAGAACTTGGTCTTAAGGTTCCTTCTTTTACTATCTACTGTGATAATATTTCGACCACCTATACCTATCATAGTCTTGTTCTGCACTCCAAGATGAAACACTTAGAAATTGACATACACTTTGTCATATATTTGGTTCAACGTGGTGCTCATCATGTTTCACACATATCTTCAAAGGATCAACTTGCAGACTTACTCACCAAACCATTTCCCAAGCACCAGTTTCAACTCAACAGATCCAAGATTGGTCTCCTCAATGGGTCCTCAATCTTACGGGTGAGTGTTAAGGATAAAGATACAACTCAACCATCAAAAAATTCTCAAGCTCTTTGACCAGTTTAAACATGTACAATCTGTTGTATTAAGATAGCATAGGATTCTGTTGTAACTAAAAGCTTCTCTTCTCCTATTAATATCCCTGTAAATGAAATAATGAATCAAGCTTCATATTATTTTGTTCATTCTCATAATCTTTACACTTTTCTCTTCCAACTTTCTAAAGAACAAACTAGATAAGTAGATTGCACTATTTATATAGCATGGAATTCAACTATTCAAACCACAAAAGGGTTCCAACTTCCTCATTTCCTTCACAAATTGGTGAAGTTCGCGACTGATCACACTGTTGATAGTTAGTTGTGTATATGGAGTCAGCATCTGGAGGAGGAGCTGGGGGTGGTGGTGGTGCAACGTCTCAAAGTAGCGGGGAACTCGATCCGTCAGCGTCAGCAGCGTCAGCACCACCACAAGCACAACTAAAGGGCTCATCTCCAGCTCCACTGAGGCCATATACGAGTCACAAAAGAGACGAGACTGGAATATTTTCTTACATTATTTGAAAATCCACAAGCCCCCATTGACTCTAGCCTGTTGTAGAGGAGTATACGTGATACAATTCTTCAAGCATTTGGATCAATTTGGCAAGACCAAAGTCCATATTGTAGGTTGCCTTTGTTTTGGCTACCCAACTCCTCCAGCCTTATGCGTATGTCCACTTAAACAAGCCTGGGGTAGCTTTGACGGGCTCAGCGGACACCTGAGAGTGGCATTTATAGTGGACGGCCTGAATCGAACCCTTTCGGCGTAAGAGCGGTGAGGATTTACTTGAGGGACATAAGAGAAGGGCAGGCCAAAGCTAAAGGCTTACTGTACGAGAAAAAGAAGAGGAAAAGACTAACGTCGATGACTTCAGCTTCTGCGTTGGTGCCCGGAGGAGTAGAGGTTGGCGGTGGTTCTACGACTATTGGTATCGGGGAAGATGGTATTAGTGGTGGTGTCGGAGGTAGTGATAGTGTTCTTGTTGCTGCTGTTAGTGCCAGCGGTAGTAGTACTACTACAAATCTTGCTACTATTACAACCGGAAGGTGTTCCAATGAAACTGTGTACATCAAATCACGTCTCTAGACACACATTCAAGAAACACATAAGATGTTGTTGCACACGTGAGCTCAATTCGCAGATGGGGTGTTGCCATATTTGGATGGAGCAAAGAATTAGACAAAGATAAATGAGTGTTAATACGCTGTTGTCATTTCAAGGCTATCATATCTAATCGATGAGATCCAAGAAAGGAGGGTTTTATTAGGAATATGTGTAAACAAAACCAGACTTCCTTGGTATGGTAAGCAACACCTCCATTTTAAGCTTAATTCCTTTTCAATTTGTGTGTTTGGTGTCATAGATGTCCAAGGGTTTATGGTAGATATGTACAGAAAACAAAGGATTATTTTAGTGCACTTCGGATCAGATCTTTTATTTTCAGTTACACTACTTTAACATGTTTTATTAAATTTTATTTACATATTTATTAAATTTTATCTTCGTATTTATATCGATTCTATATAAATATATGGATAAATTTTGATAAATTAGGGTTAAAACAGAAGATTTTGAGCATTCACCAAAATCGGTAAAATCATAGAGACAAAGGTCAGCTGCAAGAAAGTGGCTTTCTAATTTTATGAGTTAGGGTTAAAACAGAAGATTTTGAGCATTCACCAAAATCGGTAAAATCATAGAGTCAAGGGTCAGCTGTAAGAAAGTGGCCTTCTAACTTTATGAGTTTTTTATTTAATTGTAGAAATTATAAAAACCAAATTGTTATTCTAATTTAACCATAAAAATTTTGAATTTTTAAATTTTTTAGTTCAAGTTTTAACTTTCTAATTTATTTTATTTTAATGACTCATGTTATAAGAATCTGTTCATTTTGTTAATTATTCATTAATTATTCGGTCAATTTTTACAAATTAATAAATTTTTATAAATTAAAACTAAAATTTAATCTAATTAAAATTTAATTAAAATTTAAAATCTTCTATAATAAGATAAATTTTTTTTCATATTTTAAGTTATTTAATTTTATTTAATATTTTACTAATTTTGTGACGGTATAATGTGAAAATTTTTTAGTTTTAAAACATTATTAAAAATAAAATTTTTTAATAAAAAAATTAATGAATTCAAATTATTCCATTAGAAATAATTTAATTTATATCTTTTCACTTAAATTTGTCAAATTCAAATTTATATAAAAATTGGTCGATTCCTTTTCCAAATAGGAAACAAAAAGCTAAGAAGGTTCCAAGAAAGTCTCCACTCCGCTCAACACACACTTTGCTTTCTTCTCAAAAAAGGGCAACTTGTCCTTTTTAAGTATTTATTAATTCACTAAAATTACCTATTATAAACACAAGATAATACTAATATTATTCTAAAAAAAGGATATTAAAATATATTAGATTCCCATATATAGTCAGAGAGAGGTTTGAGTTTACAAGCGGTAAACTCGCTTAAGGAGCTAAGACTTCGAAACAATTTATTGAAATTTTAAAATATTAAATTAAAAATAGTATTTAATCCAATGGTCTCTAGAGACTACATCATACACGCATACATATCCTACCCCCACCCATCATTATCACTGTCTCCAAACACTCCCTCATAACCCTAACACACACTCCAAAGAAACCTCCCGCCCTCTCTTTCTCTCCCTCTCCAGCTCTGATCTTCTCTGAACTACACCCACAGATCCACAGCTCTCAATCACCGCCTTGTTATTCACCGGATCTACCCCCACACCCCACGCGCCGGTGAGATGGTCGTTGACAACGGCAGGCCTATGAAGAGGATGAAGAGAAGAGTAACCGCCGATTTATATGACTTCCTATCTTTCCCTCCCACCGACGATCATCCGCGAGCACCGTTCAGAGCTAACGTAAAATCCTTCCTCAACGAGCACGCGCTCTGTCCTCCCCCGGCTTCCCTTATCCCCCATCTTTTGACGTGGCAGATGTCCTTCCGTGTCGGTGCCGATTCGGCTTCGGCGCCGGCGGTTGGTTTGGACGTCGTTGAGGAGGATGTGGCCAGATCTAGATCTCTTTACTGCGATCAGTGCCGCGTCGTCGGTGAGTTACCGAGTCGCCTCAGAATATCAATATTATTTCTTCCCGGTCCTTCTCCGGTTCGCCGGTTTCTAGGGCGGGAAAAGCGACTTTCTGTTGGTGTTGTCTCTTCTTTCTTTCTCTAAAAGCCGTTGGAAATAGCGCCCATACCTGATTATCTCAACTCGTGGCTTACGTGTCCAAGTAACCTGATTGATTTAGATGAATGATTGATGACCAAGAACGCAGACTAAATTTGAGATAATCTCGTGAGAAGAACAGAGACGAAGAACGAGAAATTTGATAACTTGTAGGAGTGGACATTGTGGGGTCTAATCAACCAATTGGTGTGATGTTGACTGATTTTGGACAGGCCACATGGCGATGATGCAATCCTTTTCCAATCCAAATAATATATTTGATTATTTTAAAAAAATTGAATGGACAGTACAATAATGTCTGCTTTGCCTTGTGCGTGACAGCTGTTACTATCTATGGTACCTAGAGAGTAGCTTTAGTCAAAAGTGCCCTTCTTTAAGTGTCAGACCCCACTCTCTAGTTCCTAGTATTATCTTTTCCGCCGTCGTCGTCTCGTGGTAGTGTGACATTGCGTGTTTGCTTAGCTGTCTCGTAATTATTTGATTCTTCTACTTTAAGTTATCCAAAAAAAGCAGAAGCCTTCCTCTCTACCCGGATCAAAGTAGAGTTGCTTTGACATGTTGATAGACACTATTTCGTCTTAGGTTAAATAACTGATATTTGGTTAAATTACTCGATGATATACTTATTTATGATATTTATTCACTGGTCGTCTCAGTTGATAAAGATGGTTTCTTTACTGTAACTATGATGGGTGTTGCTTATTTATTTATTTATTTATTTTGGTTTACTCATGTTTAGGTTGGAGCGGACATCCAGTGTGCACTAAGCGTTATCATTTCATTATTAAGGCTGATGGTAATTCTATTGGAGGGTATCATAAGCCCTGTGCATGTTGTGGAGAGGTTATGCATTTTTCAGAATCAAGGTAACAACAACACGCTTTCTAACTTCAGAAACATGAATTGTGATCAATTTAGAATTGTCCCTTATACCGAATTTTCGGTTTTCTCAGTATGTAGCTATCATGAAACTACTGAATAATCTTTAGAATGTCTTATTCTTCTATTTTGCCTTTTCACATTGATGAAAGACTTTTTCTTTTTACCATCTATGATAAATAGTTATATATGTTCTAAATACATGTTCATGGGATAAGATTTCAAATGTCTTTAGTCGTGACAAAGCACGCCTTTTGAAATTCTCTATTGAACACCTCCGGTGTGTAATTTTTTTATTCATTGTGCATGTTTGCCTACTGAGTATTGATGCATTGGTTAATTAAAGCTTGAATCACGTCTGCTGATGGTTATTTATTATCTATTTTTTGGAATTGTAAATTGATTCTTCGTCATCAGGTGCAAGACATGCAACCACATTACGACAATGGATGATGTTGAAGATTGGATTTACCATCAGTTGGAAGATACTACTCATCTTCTTCACGCTGTTGTCCACGCGAACGGTTATGGGCACCTACTTAGGGTCAACGGTAGAGAAGGTGGATCGAGGGTCCTATCTGGATGTCACATCATGGACTTCTGGGATCGCTTATGTAAGACTCTTGGAGTCAGGTTAGTAAATATTTAACAAATAAATATATTATCAAGATATTGGAATCCTGACATTTGGTGTTGCAGTTTTTCAAATTGCCTCGCTTGTAAAATCACACAGGCTCAATATATGTTTGTTTCTGGGATCAGGATTGATTTATGTCAATATTCTGTTTGGGTTTTTACAGCATGCGTGCTAGCACTGCAATATGTAGTTATGAGCCAACTGAACATGTTGTCTTTTGATGTGCATGAACAGGAAGATTAGTGTGATGGACGTGTCAAAAAAGTATGGTTTGGACTATAGGCTTCTTCATGCCATAACCAATGGCAGGTCATGGTATGGTAATTGGGGCTATGAATTTGGTGCTGGTAGTTTCGCTCTGACTGTTGATGCCTACAAGTCAGCTATTGAAACTCTATCCAGCCAATCATTGTGTGTCTATCTTTCTCAAGGACGGAAACCACGCACTCGATTGCAAGAAAAGATCTCATTCTACCAATCCTTGTCTGATCGTGAGCTTGTCAATATTAGGGATCTCTTTTGTTATTTGATGAGTTTGATCCACAGCAGCCGCAAGTCCCCAAGGATTGATTCTTCTTATAGAAAGCTCCAAAATTTTAAATCAGATTCTCCGTCACTGAGTATGACTGATATTGAACGTGTTGAAGAAGCCATGCTTAGAGTGCTCCGAGCAGTCTCGGGATCCAACTGGGTTAGTTGGCGTGCTCTTAGAGGCGCTGTGTGCAAGGTAGCTACACCAGAGCTCCTTGATCATTGCCTTAAGGAAATTGGAGGGAAGACGACAGCTGATGGAATGATTGTTGTTACACGCTGCAATCACGATTCAGGTGCTTTGGAGTACAGGTAGGCGCATTATTCTGTCTCGATATGAGTCTCTGACTCCAAGTGGATATCATGTAGAGTAACGTCTCAATAATGCACAACTTCAGCAAGTTGTCAATTCAGTGTTCATTTTCGTTTTGGTTTTCATTTTGTCTACAACTTGCATAATATGTCAAGATCACAGCATGTGAATCTTGAGAGCAAATTTCTTTGGAGTTCATGGTTTGTGATCTTTAGGCATACAAGATCTTGTTTTTCCCTCTATTTTAACTTCTAAAATGTTGAGCAATCAATTTGTTCCTCATTATACTTGTATTCAAAATCTTAGCTTTTTGCATTTTGATTGGTTCAGACTTGAGGCTGGAAATCAACCATCAAATGAAAACAATGTTGGTCATGGTTCGCCTGTCATTACCTGCCCATCTGAAGAAAACCTTGTGCAGGATCTTCGATTTCTTTATGAAAGCATGCTAAACCCTCTAACCATGGCAAGCTATGGTCCTGAGGCAACAAGAAGTTTTGCAATCAGCTCAGCAGAAAAGCTTCTTGATTGCAAGCAGTTTGTGAAAGACTACAAGCCTGAAATGGCAATAGCAATTACGAATCCGCTTTTTCTATGCATAAATTGTCATGTGCAAAACGTCGACCAAGTTGAAGAAAATGGCCCTAATACTCCCCCAGAAGTACTTGTCTTGCCATCGAATGCTACCCTTTCTGATCTCAAATTTGAAGCAACAAGGGCATTGCAAGATGTATATTTGATTTTCAGGAGATTCCAAGCCGAGGAGCTAGTTGGCTATAGTGGTGTTGACGATTCCACCCAGGTCAAACTCTTGTTGGGGTCAGCTGAATACGTAGAAGTTCGAGGGAGATGCCTTGGGAAACATAGTGTAAACAAATTTAGAATGGAGAGAGGAATGGAGAGATGGACTGTGGAATGCAGTTGCGGGGCTAGAGACGATGACGGCGAGAGAATGTTAGCTTGTGATGTTTGTGGAGTGTGGCAGCATACTAGATGTTCCGGTATTCCTGACTCCGTATCCGTGCCTGCCAAGTTCATTTGTCGCAGGTGTAGGAGTTCTTGCTAAATTGTTATCTATAATTATTATATTATTGCCCGAGGTGGGGGAGATGCAAGTAGAGTATCCACGGAAAGGATTTGTTGATTGCATTTGATGGTAGCAAACAATGTTAGATGGTAGCAAACAATGTTAGATGGTTGTACATTGAGGTGGTTTCTTTTTATTTTTCTTTTTTTCTCAGTAGTGAGAGTTTTTCCTTGTGGCGCCAAGTGAAATTGTAAATAGGGGAAACAAAGGCTTTAATTGCCTTAGAAGAAGTGGAGTCAGTGAAGAAGTTGTTCCTTTCCAATTCCAATTTCTTCTTTTTGTACAAACTCTAGAAAAAGAAAATTGATAAGAAAGGAGGATTAGTTCTAACACTTGCGTATATTTGGCGTTGTGCCTTTTTAGCTCTTTGATTGAGTTGAGTTATTCTGTTGTCTGACTTTTGAATTGCTAATTCTTGAAGTAATTTATTTGGAATATGTTGTTGTCACGAAGGGTGGCAGGTTTCAACTATTCTCTTCCAAAACTGTTGGATTGATAAGGTCAGTATGATAAACAGAACTGGAGGAATTCATAGATAACACTTTCAGATATTCAAGTTTTATATCATTCATGTGCATGGATAAACATTAGGTCTGATAATTCATTGGAGCAACAATTTCACATGGGATTTTCATTTGCAGAAGGAAGATTAATTCAAGCATCTGCTCTGAACTGGTAAGAAGCATATGAAAGGGTGCCATGGTCCCAACTGTGGTGCAGAAGTTTGGCTTTGGAGTTCTCACCAGCAGCTCCAATGGCCACATGCAAAGGGTAAAAATGGTCCGGCCATGGTTGAGCTTGCTTGGCATATGGTGCCTTTGTTTTATACTCATTCACATCTTCATATCTGCATGAAAAACAAACGCCAAAAATGTTTCAGTTTCATGGCTTTAGAAGCAGAGCGAATTGCAGCAGGTGAAACAATATCTACATCAAAGTTTTGAGATTGAACCAGTAACTGCAATTGTGGACTGCAATTTAACCGAGCTCTTTTACCTTCCATCAAGAAGAGCATTTTTAAGCCAAGTGTCGAATTCCATCGCCCAGGAAGCGATCGGACTGCCACGAGGTTGCATGGCCCTCAGGTTGTGTGTAGCAGAACCAGAACCAATTATCAGTACACCTTCATCCTTAAGAGGTGCCAGTGCCTTTCCCATGTTGTAATGGTAAGTAGCATCTTTATGAGACTGGACTGACAGCTGACAAACTGGGATATCAGCTTCTGGATACATTAGCATCAATGGAACCCAAGCTCCATGGTCAACACCTCGCTTCCTGTCTTCGTGAACAGTCTTCAATCCTGATGCTACAAGCAGTTCTTTAACTCTCTTTGCAAGTTGTGGAGCTCCTGGAGGAGTATACTTTAGCTGCAATGTCCACAGGAAAAAGCTATCACAGCAAGTAACAAAAGCAAATTGCAGATTCCAAGTCTGCAATGGTCAGAAATCTGCAGATTCCAAGCCTGCAATACTTTAAGATATAATGGGAAATTTTCAACACTGATGGTATCATCACCGAGTGATTTTCACATGAAATTGCTGTAAAGACGTTCACTTTGACAGGTTTTGTAGAAACCTGTCGGAAATCTAAGCATTCAGGATCAAAAGAAACCAGCTTGAGGTTGCTGAGAAGAAATGTGAATGACCTTGTACATGGGTTTGGGGAAGCCATAGAAGTCGTAAATGGTGTCGTTTTGTTGGACAACGTTAACGAAGGGCTCGTCAGTGTCCCAGTGCCCGGAGATGACAAGAATTGAAGAGGGTCTCTCCTTCAAGACTTGGTCCTGCCATGACTGGAAAAAGCTCCGTGCTTCAATGGATCCGTCAATGGACAGCATAGGTGAGCCATGTGACAAGTAAAAGGTATCCTTCATACCCATTTCTTCAAAAACCTGATCAATACCCAGTTCTCAAAGTTTTCAGATTGCTTAGGTATCTGTCATTCATACCCACAATCACACACACACATATATACAAGGAGTTGGTGTTCTAACACAAATCTGGCCGACCTAGGACTCGGTCCGAGAAATTGTCTAAGGCGTATAAATTTATTAAGAATTAACAATAATGCAGAGTTCACACACAATTGAGAGCCTGCAAATGTAGACCTTAGAATTCTTTTTCCTCTTGCTTTGCTTTGATTTGATGACATATTCAATGATGCCAAATCTTGTCCTTTTCCCTTTGTTTTGTCTAATGATTTGCTGTCTCGATACTGGTGTAGGAACAGACTCGTTCTATTATCAATTATCATTCTTTCAAGCCTCAGTGAAACAATAAGAATATCACTTTCCCGAGAAACAAACCAACATGGCTTCCGGTTTCCTCCTCGATTGCGTCTCTATCCAAATTCTAACCAAAGTGCAGCCCAGTTTCTATTTTCCTGTATTGCGTTGGGCACGAACACAGAACGGCTCAAATCCAAAGTATTTTTTGTTAGGTCCAGGTCCAAACCTGAATCGAAGTAAAGACAACTTTGTTTTTTCGTCAAACTTAATTATCTTTGTTGCAAACAAGCAGCCAAAGTTTGTGTCTTTCAGCTATTTCCAGCTGCAAGGCGTCATCTTTTGGCATGTTGGTAAAAAAAAAATGCAGTTAACTTATGATTATGCACTCTAATTACTATATTCAACATCACATTTTACATCCCAAGGGGTCTTAAGTCATAAATACACCATACTTAGTACCAAAACAAAGCTAATTTTGTGAGAGAAAATGGACTCTAGCAAGTGTATATTCTTTTCCAGCTACCCAAACACCAGTTTGTGACCACTGCACTTCCTCCCAGTCAAGGTTATCTTCCAATACCTGTTAACAACAGCTCTCCAACAAATTCTCAGTTGCAGAAGTAATATATCTTAGGAACAAGATAGCTATTCCAAAAACCAGCTTGTTACCTTACATAGGGATGTAGACAAGTTAAAAAGGAGGTTCAAATAATAAGTCCTGATAGATCAGTCAAAAACTCAAAACAATCATGGGATTTGTTCGTATCACATTAAGTTTTTGGCGACTGTTCACGTGAAGAGCAGCAGGAAGATCATTTTAACCAAAATCCTTTCTGAAGCAACTTGAGAATCCATAGTTTCTTAGGCATTGCATTATGAAACTAGAAGAAGGCACCCTTAAGAGTGCATATTCACTTAGGCTTAGAACCATGAAAGGAAGTAGCTCAAAATAACGAGAAATACCTCGACAAATTCGACAGGCAGAGGGATACCAACAGACCGCATGACTTTCTGTGGTAACGGTTTCTTACAATGAGACCATCGAAATGCATCAATCAGGATGCTATCAGAGTCACTCTTTACACCATTTAAGGAATGTGGATGATGATTGTGGACCTTCTCAGTCTCCTCATGCAGTGAAGTATAATTCGTCGCCTTTACCATTTTTTCGCCAGTATAGCATAGCTCATACCTTCAGCAATAGTTAGAAAGCAGATACTCATGAAATACTTCTCCAACAGGATTTTGTGGTTTTAACTACTCAAACTTCCAAACTGTCAAAAACGTTTTTATACAACAACATCAACAACATATCAGTAGCAATGCTGCTAAGGTGTGAGGTTTGGAAAGGAAAAAAGGGAACAATTAGATACGAAAATATAGAGACAATTAGGGGCATCATTTTTGCATAGATTGGCCAACTTGTGCCAGAAGGAAGGTTGTCTAACGATATGACCATCACTATGAAACATAGCAGCTTTCATACTTCAATCACAAATGAGCTTATGTAAAAGCTAGAGTTTGGTTCCATCATTCATGCCAATACAGAAATGAAAAACAGAACTTCCTCTGAACTGGCTTGCAAGTATATAACAAAGCTAAGACCAAAATGTTCCGGTAATAAGGAAAAAAACACATAGAAGGAGAAGAAAAGACGGAAGAACTGAGAAATGAACAAATCATGCCGCAAGTAACTGGAAAAGAAAGGAAATAATTTGATACGGTACCTGCATGAATGTGTTTCTAAATACAACACTTCACCCTTCTTCAAACGCACAGAAGTATACAGCAGTTTTTTCAAACCCTTGTCAGCAACAACACTAATGCTGTACTTTATCCTGTAAAAGTTTTCAATAATGGAGATTCATAAGCACATCAAACATTCCCGTAATTTCTGTAAAAGAAGATTCGCAGATAGTTAATCAACACAAATGTGACTTGCAAAGAGAAATATTGTCAATCAAATAAAAGTTGGAAACCAAAAAGATGAGATAATGCTGAGAGAAGAACTTGTGTCTTCAAGAGGAAGCATGTACGTACAACTATGAACACAAACCAAGGCAACTGGCCTGTTGAGTCTATGGTGTGGGAAGATAATACAAGTCGATACACTGATTACAGTGCCATCCATATGTTTCAACGAGAGATTTTAGAGTTTTTAAAACTTCTTGTACAATGTTAAAAAGGTAAAGAGAATGTTAGCAACTTCCAATCTATTTGAAAAACCAGAATTGATGACTCTCTTCACCTCTTCAAAGGATAGATAATTCAGTTTAGGTGGGGAATGGGGAGATTTATGATTTTCAAGACATTGAATAAGAAAAAGTCTCTCGTCATATATGTGGAAACTTTGTTGTTTTGCATTGTCCAGTTGAAAAACATACATCAGTCACCTTTTTCTCATCAATATAGATCGCCAGCCAATTGGAAATGGAGTCTAAAGGATAGAGAATCTACTGTCAAACATTACCATTTATGCATAGGATGCATGGTCAAAGTTTGAACAATATCACAACTCAATTGTAAATGGTCAATTCTATTAAAAAAACTAGATGCAGGTTAACTTGCTTAATACCTTCCTGCACAAGAAAATTGAGATGCACTAATAAGTGAAAACAGCTCTATCCAAGTTCAAAATATGTATACGTCTGGTGTAAAGTGTACCATGGCTCATTACATAGGTTGTACTGTATTGTGACTTCACGTACAAATCTTTGTTTGCGCAATGCATTCTGAAATGGAACAGGAAGTGGAACTTATGAAAATTTGCATAAAAGGATAGACAAGAGAGAACAATATACTCTATTTTAGGTAATTTAATGCCTACAATCATACTTACTAAGCATCTGCATGCCTGTAAATTGCTAAACAGGAGGCAAAAACGTACAATGGTTATCATTTAGATAGCCATTTATCATAATTTAAGTAAATAAGTGTATAGTAAACACGATACAGATCATTTCATATCAAAGAAAAACTAACATGTAACGAACTTGACACATAATAGACAAATCTTTAATCCACTGCCCTTAGATATTGACATATATTTGTTTCAACATATTTTATCATTCCCACAAAAGATATTGGAATGTTCACTAACTATTAGTACAGAGCAAACGCAGAATTGATATATGCTTTATTCTGTAGTATGTTCTCTTGAAAGAAACTAAGGGTACTTCAGATGAAAGCCATGGCTTACAGGTCTTTTGTGGATTTTGAGAACTGTCAAGTGAAATGCTGGATTCCAGATTGCCTCCTTCATCCGAGTTCATGTAAAAGTTATGCCTTAAAAGAGAGAACTACAGTTCTGCACCTACTACCAGATACATGACACCTATGAGCTAAACCTATTAGTCTAAATTGTCTAATATTGACCAAGTCTGACCAACTTTTCAATGTTTAGATCTGTTTTTATTTTATATAAAATAATTATATGCCCTTTTAATAATAAGTAGAATTTTGAGTTAACATATATTATTAGCTTCAATATGCATGATTTTTATCAATAAAAGAGGATTTAGTTTGTCACTAATGCGCCACTTTCGAAGTAAAAAGAACTCAGATAAAAGTTGAAACATCAACAGTTTTCTTTTATATCTTCATTCACATAAAAGCAAGAAGCATGTAATGATGACATACTTCACAGCTCTCAATTTTAATGTCACGCTTTAATAATGTAGCATAAAAATAAGCAGATTCAAGATTAAACTAGAAAGTTTTTGGCTCGTGTTTGTATTATAAACTAGAGCAACAAAATGAGTCCCCAAATTTGAAAGAAATATTCTTAGACCATACTGAGGCCGCAGCACGTGTTGTCATTGTCTTCTCAATGGCCACAGGAGCAAGAGTAGGCTCCACTGCTGATGTATATGTTAGACAAGGCTCGACATCAACAGTACCACCTCCTTTCTGAGACCAAATAAAATACAGAAAGAAGTTAAAAAAATCTAAAGTCCAATCAAGATTGTCAAATTCTTCAGAATATATGTTTTGTAGAACTTTTGAAGAGTATGAAAAGCAAACCAGAGCAGTGCAAATCATCACCATGAACAAGTGACTTTGACTGCTCCAGACAGAATTTACTGGGAACATATAGTAGTATTTTGCTACCTTAACAATGCAGCAGTGCTCAACACGATAACTAGAACCAGTTCCAGCACCCCAAGCACGGGATCGTACATTATTTCTCAGCATAGAAGTGTAGCCTAAAACAATTCAAAGTATCAGTATTAAACGTACACAAGTAAATAATCCAAGCAGACCCTAAATTTTTCTGAAAAAGTAAAGAAACTTTCTTTTGATCTCTATAGAAATTCAGTAGAAGTGCTTACTATCTTGCGGAGGCAGTACTCTAATGGTAGCACGCAACTCTTGAATCGCAGGTGGTGGAGGAGAGGCTGTGGGACGGCAGTAACCAGTATGCATGAGAACTGTAACAAGACACAAGTATTACTTAGCACCTTCATTTGTCAATTCTAAATAAACATACACCCATATATATATATATATATAGAGAGAGAGAGAGAGAGAGAGAGAGAGAAACCTAGACTAATTATAACAAATTACCTGCCACAAGATCAGAGTCATCTGTGTATATATCTGTCCCCCATAACTGACCACCTCTTACCTGCACCAAGAACAGTGGAAAAACTGAAAAGGATCTTCAAATGTGCCAACAGAAAAGAAAGCGAAACAAAGAAGATATGTAAATGTAATTGTACATTACATGAAACTTCAAAATCAGTAAGATTGCAGCTATTGTAATGGAGATTAATGTATATGCTTATATCCTTAAGGTCAGAAGACAGGATTCTCAATTACGTTCAATTTTCGATACAAACCTTTTACAAGATTCATTACCACCACCATTACCTGTAAACCTAAAAATCAGTGTGACTACATACAAAACTTAAAAATCCAGTGACCACATACAAATAGTAAAGCATATCAACACTGTGAAGCAGCAAGCTCTTACTTGACGATTTGTAGCTGTAACATGTTCAGCTGGTATTCGAATTTCAAGAGTGGGACCATTATGAGTAATTCCACCATTGTTGTCAAATTGAGATGATTCATACTCCTTCCACAATTTTATCAGATCTTGCATGCATTCACCAACTTTATAAACAATAGAAGATACCTCAGATTTACCCAAAGAACCAGCAGCTTAAAAATGCCATACCCATGCAAAGTAAACAGTATAACTTGTGAGTTGTAATGATATTGGAAAAAAGCATAAGAAGCATTAAACATTCTTCATTTAATAAAGTATAAAGCACCAACTCGGGTTTTTATCGTAGAAAAAATCACAGAATACCACAAAATGATCTTATTTTTACGTGTTATGTAATCAGTATCATGATTGGAGATGTTTTAGGCAGCTCAAATCAGGAAAACCATGGTAGAAAGGAAACAAAAAATTCCAATTGAGTGTATGTTTCCTCGGATGCAATCCATTGAACAGGCTTTAGTAATTGTAAGAACAATTTTCATAATAAAAAGTTTGTCATGCTGAAAAAAGAAAAGAATGCAAGAAAGCAGACATAAGAGATCAAAATTTAAGCGTACAGAGAGCATTTCTACCCAAAATAATTTGTTTGAACAGTGATTGACTGTCCATTATAAAAAAATTACACTTTCATTAAAAGCGTGGCTGATCAAGCAAGTCGCAATAAAGCTTAGAGAAATAGAAGGTAGAAGAATCTTGAAAAATGGATGTTGAGGATATCCATCAGCCAAAGCAATAAACATTAGACAAGCACTCAAATAATACTAAATGGGAAAAGTATTCATTGGTATCAACAGTCCATATTGACTTATGATAAAAAATATATTACTTAGTAAAACCTATCAAAACAAAATCATGGAAGTAAAAGATTCAAATCATATAAAAAGCATAAGATTTATCGGCAATCTTCAACTATGAACCTATGTGGTCAAGAAATAATATAATCCATTTTAATAAATCCTATATCAACATATATTATAGAGCTAGAAAAAAGAAGACCCTCATTAAAAGGATACAAGTTAG
>JAOQMP010000208.1:36174719-36187907 GCA_027563575.1 Erythroxylum pedicellare | reverse complement strand
ATAATTAAATAATATTATAAAAAATGTTAGATAAAAATGGTAGTAATTAATTTATTTTAAAAAATTATGATAAAAGAAATGATCTTTCTCTATCTTTCTTTATCGGTTTCTTTTTTTTTATATGGTCATTTAAAAACAGCTTGTATTAGTTAAGAATAAAATTACATATTGTTCTTCTTCTCCGAACTTTGCATATTAGCGATATTCATATCAAGTATTGTTGTTATTATATAATAAAAAAGAGACTTTTTTATTTGATAAATTAGATTATTTTGCATCATACCTAAGGGAGTCATTGATTCGAGCTAAAGAAACAATATCACTCGATTATTATCAAATTTATTGTAATATTTTTCTGTCCGTGAGAGTCTCACGAAAGCGACTTCTAATTCTAATAAAGGTCATGAATTATATCATAATTATTCTCAGATTTGGATTGAGAATAAAGGTCTCAAGCAACCGATCCAATAGAACAACTCAAAGATTCGCAAAAGCCCAAAGAACGTGCAAAACATGGAGTAATATAAATTAATTTCCTAATAGACTTGTTCGGTGTGCCATTCCCATGTGAGGAACGTTTGTTGGGATTTATTATCTCATCAGTACATTATTTTAGACTTTTCCACCATTTAAATATTTTTTTATATAGTTTAATCTCATATTGATAATTATAAATTTTGAGTCAAGTAAAAATTAAAATAAGAAAATCAATTTCATGAAATGGTCGGCCTAACCTGACACTACGGAGGAGGATAAGTACGTAGAAAGTTAGATGGCGACGCTCTCTGCTTCGCTTTCTTCTACCTTATTCTGTGTCAGATCAGATTAGTGTTCAGATGGTTGAATTTCGGTTAAAGGAAAAGAAAAAGCTGCCCATCACCCGGTCAACTAAATACTCTTTTAAAACCCAATGTTACGTGTCATCTCGTGATACGTAACTTGTGATATATAATTTATAAATACTAAAATTATAAATTTAATTTATTTAAATCAACGTTAGCTGACGTTTCCCATTAAATGAAACAAAAGCCAATGGCTTCCAATCCATTCACTCCACCAATATTTATTAAAATCATACGTTATGTTCAACCAAAAAGCTTCATAAATGCTCTACATAAACTCCAGGTCTAATCAGTGTGCACATAAGAATGTCAAAAATCTACAGAAAACCAACCTTTATACATTCCTTTTTGGTTTCGGTTCGTCTTCTTCCCTTTTCTTTACTACAACTGTCTCTACTTATGTCTCTTTCCTTTCAATAGCGTTTTCATTTTCCTATGTAACATCAAGCTCGGTGTAGAAAGGCGAGGTAACAATGAGGCCAAAAATGATAGGAGAATTGAGAGAGAACTTATGCTGCGAAATACAACAGATGCTGATTTTTGTTAGGATGTTACAAGCTATCTCGAGAAATCTCGGAAAGCAACATTTGAACCTGAAATCAACAACGTATTATGCCGCTCCCCCAGAGGAAAACCTTCCTCTCTATCATTTGGTGAAGAACAGACCCCGCCTCTTTCCTTTTCTTCTTTCGCTTGCCTGCAATGGTGGAAAACAATAAGACTTCTGCGCTAATTTTATCAGAATATTTTAGTAGAACTGTATCGACTCTTCGTCATGGGTTGTCTTGAAAGGTATCTTCTGAAGCTGCTTTATTAACAATTTTGGCTGAAACTGAATCATAAATGAGATGTTTATAAGTAATATAAACTTTTTGCATATAAGTGTGCTGTGGGATCTATAAGTTTTCCTACAGGATTTCTTCATCAGCGGTTTGGGAGGCTACAAGGGGCAAAAAGGATTCTGCTGGATCACAATTCAAAGACAACCTGCATTCATGTCAAAATCGAGAAACTGAAAGCATAGACTATGAGAGCATCAGGGTCCTCAACAAGGAGTAACAAGGGTTTTAAGAGAACTGGAAAGGCTATGAACATCGATCCTGTCTAACAAACTACAATAGCTGTCTTCCTAGAGGGGTTTCTATTCCGTAGCAGTTTGAGTGACAATGAAGGCGTTAAATCATGTACTGATGGATACCCTATATGATTGATTATATTACTTGCTCACTTTGTTCTTGTTCTCACATTGTATGTTCCAGAAGCTAGATTGTGTGCAGACAAGGCTGCCTACAGGGAGACTATTTATTTAAGACTAGACTCAAAAAGCTGAAGAGCTCGATACAGATTACTGGACTGAAACATGCAAAGGGGTCAAAAGCTACAAACCATAAATCATAGGTCCACATCAATACGGCGAAAAGTACAAATCTGCATAGCGACATATAGAGTGAGACTGCATAAGAACTTTACCCGTATAAGAAACAATCTCATCGTAAGCACAATTGTGTCCCTTGAACTGCAATAAGATGGAACCAAATGCAAATATTTATTAAGTTGCACCAAAAAAGGAACAGGGTTAGGATCGATAGGAAATGGAAAGTTGCCACTTCTATGGTTAGCAAAGCAGCACAGTATAGAAGAAAATACATGAATGCTTATTAGAGAATGCATGGGTGAGAACACATAGTTCTGCACATTAAAGCATGCAAAATTCTGGTTTAAATGCAAAATATTACTGCAGATTAGGAATTATTGACATGGAATATGTATACATCATCCATAGAGGATTGAAAACAAGCAGACAATAGAGGTTTTGTGCCTAGAAAGTTAAGTTCCAACTGGAAATCATGCCATGACTATAAAAGAATCAATAACAGACAGTGTAAAACAAAACAACCAAAATTCTAGGCATATTCAAGCATATGTTCTCTTGAACAAATTTACTAGCAGAAAATTTTAAGCCCCTCAGTAAACGGAAAAGAGTTGCACGTTGCTAAGCTGGTCGCATAAATTTGAGTATTAGCACTACATGTTTCACAAAATAACTCTATATAAAACTACAAAATTTTAAGTTGATTCCAATTGCCATCATTGTTTGTCAAAAATGGTACATAAGCATCTATTCCCATTGCTACCACTAGAAAGCCTCTACAGCCTTTTTTATTGAAAACTGCTCAAAATCAAACACCTCAGTACAGAGATCAACTTGCAAAGCAAGCGCCAAATGCTAAGTATTATAGATGCTTTTGTAAATTCTTTTACTAAAAGGATTCATTACTGTAATAATTCTCAATCTTCTTTGTATCATGAACATCAGAATGCATGCACCGAATGCTAATTATTATAGATGCTTTTGCAAATTCTTTTACTAAAAGGATTCATCACTGCAACAATTCTGGGTCTTCTTTGTATAATGAATATCAGAATGCAACCTTAGGAAGAGGGCAAACAAAGCAAACAACAGTAGTAAAAGTTTCATGATAATTGTTAACAATGTGAATTAGGATCTAATATTCTTCAACCTGAGAAGCCTTCATACAAAATCTTCTTTTGAAATGCTATTAAAAAAAAAGGTCGTGTGTTTCAATCTTCAGCCAAGCCTGAGGGTTCCCAACAGATTAATGACACAGCAAAGAAGATTGACTCCAAACCCCATTTCTCCTAGGTTACAAATTATGCTAATTGCAGATACTCGTGCAAACAAGGAAAAAAACATAACATGTCATGTTTTAGTTCGCAGTGTTATTCCCTATCCAGACATAACTCATAAATTACACCACAAACACAAATACATCTACGTGAATCGTTATTCTCACCAAGTAACATTTGATTTGTTCTCTGTTCGTAAAAGATGCACGTCATCACTAGAGATAGCTATTATGAACTCATTAGGTTGTCCATGTGGAATTGTTACCTGCAGAAGAATGCATTTAGTGCACCACACGGAAAAACTAAGACATAATCATCTGACATCCACACTTATGAGTTTGCCTAAAAAAGCTAGTGAGCTTACACTTATGGCTGGCGAAAACTTCTCAGTCACAACAAGACCACTCGTTCCACTACACTTGATACTGAAACCTTCTCTCTTGATAGCCAGGGTAGCTGCTTCCCATATACCAAGATATCCAGTCTGAAAAGGAAAAATATATTTTACAGGGCCTACAGTAAGAATCTGGTCGTTTAATTTCAGGTAAACTTGGGCATTTTCCTTTCTCAGCAAGTCTTACCGACAAAGACACTTTATATGAAACGTGGCCACTATAAAGAGTCCTCTCGATGTGGTTCTGCATTTCAGGATCTATATGCAAGAAAGGATTATCAATTACAATGTTTATTGCAGAAAAGAACAAGTGATGACATCGAGTAAGAAGAGAAGACGATTGTGAAGAATCAGACAAAAACTAAAGGTGTCAGCAACTATACACTAAAAATTTTATTTAATGAATGCATGAGAAAAAATCTTATTTACTATGAAAGCCAGTCAAGCTACTGTCCAATAAGGATGCGGCTTGGAGTTGCCAAGATCAATGTCAAATGTAGGAAAAGCCATAAAGGACAAAAATAAGATATTACTATTACAATTGGAGTCTGCTGATCACATCAGGCTGATCAGGACTCTGTGACCCAAACTTCAAGTCCACAAGGAAATCAAAATTATTGAAAAGATATAAAAGGAGAAGGATTCTGAAGCTGATTCGCCAGGTCCAAAAAAATCAAACAAACAACAGAAGCAACAGTTTCGTGATAAATTGATTCTTTAACAAGTTTGTTGACATTTATGATAGCATATCTTAATTTATGAATTACAGATAAAACAAGAACAGAAAATCATCAACAAGGTGCATTACACTAACCACATGAGATCTTTCTGTGCTCATTTGCAAAAACCTTCACAAGCTCCCCCTGGACATATTTCAAATAAGATTGGAGAAAAGACAGATTATTACATACAACTGCTTAACACAAATGAGGAACATATCTATAATGACATTCTTCACTTAGAAATCTTTCTATGAGCATAAATTATAACTGAAAAACAAAAATTTATCATTATATTTGAATAAAAAACTATAGTGGGTAAAGTGTGGCCACCAAATTTTTTGTGATGGTAATGTTATCACACAAGAAAATGCTCTGCAAATGCAGCTCATAAATGAATATCAAGCTCTTATCTATGAATACATGTATGTAGGGGAAGGGATCCAGTCACATGAGTAGATCTATAAATTTATATCTTAGAATAGGGTATCAATCATCTTTCATGTCCTGAGGTCAACAATAAATTAACATGAGATTATGAATGTTCAATTTCAAATTACAATTTATCAACTTTTCTCTCAGTAACTCTTAGCAAGCAATTTGAAGGATAGAGTGCTACTATAGATAGATATATATGAACAACTAATTGTTCTGAAATTTTATCTGAAATTTAACACGTAAGACATAGAATAAAATTCAATTGTTTGTTTAATAATAACAAAACCATAAAACTACACTATCTTCCTGGTCTATCAACATGCCTGTTGTTAGACCTTTAAATTTCGGAGCACTTCTCAATGACCTTCACGATGTGTCTTAAGAGGAAGGTTAGCTAGATTATACGTATGAGGAAGACATGCGAAAACACTAAGGCAAACATGGACGACTGAGATCGGACATGGTACTAATTTTGGTAGAGTGTCGGACCTTATGGAGATTGACTTGACCCAGACTAAGGACTTGATGGACTAAGGACTTAGCCCATGCTCAGATGAATGGACCACAACTAGCGGACTTGTTGTGGGAAGCATCGGATCAGGTCAGTGTGTTATGTAGGCTTCGACAAAATCACACTGCATCATCAATGAATAGAGATCATGGAGAAATCTTGGATGATGTGGCTATAACTAGGAGTTAGAGTTGCATTGGGACTCAACATCTGAAGATAATGGAGATCTTCGAAGATAAGGATGCTAGTTTCCTATTTGAATGTAAGCTCTATCTTTCTGTTATCTTGTAGATTCCATCTTATCAGTTAAAGTCCTATTTAGATGGGGTATCATTCAATTGATCTACGTGATGTAATCTAATAGAGATAGACGTAATCTTAGTACAATTTTAAGCAATTCAATTTAAGTAGGATTTTGAATGTAACTTGGCTTTGAATTTAGAGTGCCTATATATAGCTCATTCGAGCTTTGCTCTCCTCATTCAGTCAAAAAGAGTATTCCTTGTATTCTTTTGAGGGAAAGTAATATAAAGGTTAGTTTTACCGTATCTCTCTTGTTTCTTTGTTGCCTTTATTTTCTTAGTGCTTCCGTAACATTATTTCTTCGAGTGTGTAAGATAAACACTACGAGGGTCATTGAAGGTTGAAGTCTTGCTTAAGCCGACCTAAGTGCGACTGTCAAGCAAAAGGTGTTAGCAATGAACTTCGATGAAAGTTCAAGCCTTAAGGTGACCTTTGTATCACCTGTCAAAGCTATGAGCCTCACATAAGTCAAAAGGAAAGAGGATCCACTAGGATAATCTAAAAAACATGCCCATGAGCATGAGGTGGCTTGATCTAACGTGCTACCCTTTAAGAGCTTAATGTCCAATCAAAACCAAAAAAAAAGAAAAAGAAAAAAGGATTATCAATCAAACCAGCCTTGTTCTACCTAGACCATCTAGCTTTATTTCTTAGGCATTTTCCAATCTTATTTTGCAGGGTGAAGGGAAGCTACTACCCATACATGCATATCTGTGTGTGCTAGTCTTGCAATATCTCTACCATCTCTGTTAAACTAAAGGCTTTCTAAATTATTAGCTAGCAATCTAAACATCCAAATGCCAGAAGTGGAAACAAAGTCAGCATCAAGAGATGCATAATAATAGGGAACTTCCAAGCACAGGACTATTTATGGCACTCAATTATAATATAGATTTAACACCTTTCTCTTCCTGTCATCCAGGGGCTGGACCTCTATAGCAAGGTAGTTATCGACATCATCTGCGGTAACAAGATAGTTTGGTTGTTTTGCTCCTACAATACAAACTCTATTAGAATGAGGTTTAAGGCAAAGGAGAAGGGAAAAGCCAAAAAGGGGACAAAATAAAGGAAGTACATCAAAGGAGAGAAGTACCATCAATGTAGTTAACAGATCCATCTTTTAAGTGACGTACCCACTGACAATATAAAAAAAAAAAAGATTTAATTTGAGCAATAGAAACTTGTAAACTGAAATGCTCCTAGATTTTATAAGTGATTGCAACCCAAGAAAATTGGACCACAAAGCACTGAAGAGTGAGACACTAGTAAGTGACAACAAAATTGCACCTCAAAATTACAACTGGTTGTTCCATTGATAGAGTATCCAGATGCTTGAAGTACTCTTCCTGGAAATGCTTCACCTGAAATCTGGAGGCCATCTATAGCTGGCAATGGATCATCATCTGCAGCTACATGTGACAATATATCCACTTAGATAGTCAGCATTAGTTGCACTTGCAGGAAAATCAATCAAATTTAATTTTCAAAGACAATAAGTCTCACCCTCCGAAAAAGATGAAGAAGGTTCTTCCAGAACCGGAGGTAAATAAGGTGAATAAGACGAGGTAGGATCATCAACAGCTGCTGAGTACGGAGCAGTGCCAGTTCCCCAATTGTTTGGCATTTCTCTCTCATGATTTCCTTCTGCTTCAGGATCATCCATCTCACTATTGCTGACAGGCTCACGAAATATGACTTGTTTGCCTGTAGTCCCTTCAACATATCGCATTGCATGAGCATCACCCCTAGCAACTGTATGTACCTCATGCACTGCAGTATTCCTGATAAGTAGCCAATGCACTATATCAATATACACATTCTAACTTAGTTGGGTATGTGTTCTTATGCTCCCTTAACGTTCATTTACCATAAGACAAGCATAAACCATATGTTATTAAGTTTCCATTGTGTTTTGCAATAAACCAATAAAATACCAATCATGGCACCATCAACTCAAACGTAAAAAGCATGGAAGGAACTTTTTATTCAAATAAGCAGCTGGAGGATTACAATGCAGTGTCCAAGAGATATAAATAAAGATCTAAAAAGGAAACTTCCACTGTCAATCACTTATCAATTGAATGATTCACGCAGTCATTTCATTATCATTATCCAGCTTATCATTCAAATACATCACAAAATGAAAACAAATCAGTGAAGGAAGGATCACAAGATAAATTCATTTCACAACACCATCTGCATTAAAAATCATCACATTCTTGAAGAGGGTTCGAGTTTATAATAACTTCTAAGACTCAAAACTAAAGCAAACTGTCATGTCTTTCTAATGTTTCATGCACAAGATTGTTCACTACATTTATCTTCCAAACGCTATGAGATAGCATATATTCTTGAATCAAAGCATGGAGAAGTCATGGGACACCAAAGTTGGGGACTTATTCAAATACAAAAAAGTTCAGTTCGTTGTATCTAAGACGCTATAATTTCATTGAAATTAATATACATATTAATTGCATAATCCATGCATATATGACCAATCAACATAAGAACAGAAACCCACCAACAAATGGAGAAGATTGTAATTTGTACAATGAGTTCGCAATAGCGGTCTCCATTTGACCAGGCTCACCTGCTTGCAAGAGGTGAAAACCTCCCTACATCATCAGGTTCCAAATTTTTTGCACCAGCACCACTAATACCACTCTGATGGTGACCCCTTACATTCCAAGTTGTCCCTGACTGAGCATCTGAAGAAGCCATTGGTATCTTTCCTTGGGAATATGTCATCTGTGGAACCAATTCAAGCCCATTCTTCTCCTGAAACTAAACTAAATAGAATTACAAAAAGTGCATGCTTACATGTGTATAACTAGAAAATCTTACGTAAAATCAAGTACTCACTGGATTTGCCAAGACAGCACCAATAGAAGAAGGTGGTGACTGTGGAGCCAAATTTGAGTGGTTCAGATCAGACCGCCAAGGTATCAATTGATATTGCGATTCATTGAGCTTTGACTGAAACAGGTAACAAGAAAATTTACAGAAAGACTCTTGCCGAACAAGCACATTGCAGCAGGATATATCAGAAGATTGGATCAAAAATTAACATCATACACCAGTTAAAGCACAAAGTTAGAGGCCTGATGTGGAGCAACTCAATAAGAATCATATCTTCTGCACATTTACCTCAGTAAAGATGAGTTTCTCCTGCAGATGTCGGAATAGGATCTGCAAGTAAGAGAACAAACAGTAAACTTAATCGGGTTCTGGTTGCAGAGTAATAGAAAAACCAACTTGTGGACAAAATGAACAAATGAAAGAGACAATTGGTAAAGGACAGAATTATCCATTCTATCCACAGCGAAAACACTACCAAAACGTGATCAATCTCAAATTCAAAAACCTTTTTTTGGAAAAGAAATCCTAGGACCTTAAAAATAAACAAGGGAAATTGCAAAATGTATTTTAAAGGGCATTGAATAAAAAGTATAGCAGAACAATTTAATCAAAAGATGAGATACAATCTTTTATTAGACAAGTTTAAAATCTTAAGTAAGATTTATATCCCAACTTTTGCAAGCAAAAAATGTAGCACGCTAAAATTTGAATTATGTACAAAGATTCAGATTTGATCCAACACATAAGAATAAAGCGAATCCTTGGGTTATACGCACCTTGTAAAAATTATTAAACATTTAATATAAAAAAAATGAAAATCTCATGCACAAATATTTGAAGAGTAAACCACTAGGAATTGAGATTCCGATTAATTTTATTTTCTCTTCTTTGTTAGTTTCTAGGAAGGTGTATTGGAGGGCGAGAAAGAGAGAGATGAGATGAAGAATTATTTTTATCCAACAATGACCATTTTCTTAGAACTGCAAGCTACAAGTACTGGTAGAAGTGATACGTTGGGATCAACAGATAATAGATTTGAGAATATTTATTTTAATTAACTGTCATTTGTTTTATTTACTATTTCTGTAGGCTTTTTTATTCATTGGGTATTTTAGTACTTTCATTTTTACAGCATTAGAGCTGAATCTTGTTTGAGATTTAATATGATTATGCTACAAGTCCTATATAGTAAGTACCCTGTATTCTAATAACACTATTCTCGAATATTAGGTTAGCTTGTATTGCCTAATATTATAAATAGAAGTGCTAAAACTTGATTGATAATAAGTCATAGTATTGTTTATTTTTCTTTCCAACAAAGCCAAGATTGCAAGTACGTGTCCAAGAGGAAAATATTATCTGATGTATGTATCCTCCGAAAAGAATTCTAGAAGCATACAAGTATATCTCATATGCAGCTTGGAAATAATTTAACACTGACCTTGACATTGCTAACAATAGACAGGGCATCAGGAACTGGTGGTTGCAGAGAGTATTCAGCAAGAAGAGGCAGCAATGATGACACAAATGCAGTTCTTTCTTGTTGGGCATCCTGAGACAACAAAGAGATGGTTCTAAAAGTTCAGTCGGGGTTCAATTTTCTGAATCCAAAATATATTACAGGATTATGAGCTGCAATCTGACATATAATAACTAGGGGCATTCATCAAATTGAATTTAAACAGTGTACCAAACAGAATTAGATTAATCATCGCAACAAGTAGTTTAACTTCAACAAAAAGGAATAAGTCAAACAAGGTGAGCAATAAAATGAAAGAAAAAACTCTTTAGCTAGAACAAGGATGTTCACATAAACAGAAATATTGCTGCTGACCCAACACAAAATTACTGAATATTTTAATTCAAAGGATTATGTAAACATAAATAGAACCGAAGCAATCACTTCGAATCAGGAAATTGAAGGGTAAAAGAATCTGGATACAGAAGAAACATATACCCATACCAGGCAAATGTTGGACAAGAAGTAAACTTCCAAGGAACCAATATATAGCAAATAAATACAAATGCACCTAGCCCCTGAACCAAAGAAACGTGATTTATAGTTTAGGGCACTTACCTGTAATGCGTATGTCAGGTGGATGTTTTCCTCAATTATTTCTTGCCTGTACGAGATTGCTTTTGATTTAGTATCAAAAAGGTCCTGCTGTTGTTGATCAAACGCCTAATAACCAGAAGCCCATCAAATTTCTATGCGATATAACCCAAAAAAATTAGGAACTCAACAAGAACAGAAATGAACCAATCACAACTTGTAATATAGGTGCACCTACCAATCGCAAATAAGCAATCCGCTTTTCCAAGCCAAATTTTTCATTCCGTAATTGTGCTTCCTACAAAAGATACTGAACATCACACTTCCCGCAAATGACATAATGTAAAAATATGTGAGAAGAGGGCACAACACATATATGGTAAGAGAACAAATGATGACTAATTAATCTGACTCCACCTTGATAGAGTAGTCAACAAGTTGTTTCCTTAACTGCGTTATTTCTTCCTCATGCTCCCTCATCTTGGCAGAAATATCCTACACCAATTTGACGCTAATACATAACTCAAGCTGCTATGAAATATACAAGTTTACATATTTATACATAAAAAATGCTCATTTTGGCTATACCTGCTTCCATAAGTTGCTTGGATTGCTCACTTCAGACACTTGCATTGGACCAGGACCAGAAACACTAAGTCGTGGATCATATGCACCTTCCATTTGATACCTAAGGAAAAGGATACAGCAGATTAACTATTCTTTCAAAACAATCAACTTAAATGCTGCAACAGGGAGGTAGCAATCCATGTTCAACAGAGGTAGAAACCTAGAGAATGGAAATACATCATAATAGAAGATAAAAGAGTGGATACAATCTTGGCTTAACCAGTGCAATTTTTATTTATATGTACCTGCTTGGGGAAATGGATCTTGTTGATGGAGAAGACAACTGAGAGAAACCTGAATTGTCACTTGGTGCTAACCCATTGGGCAGTACCTTTAATATCCCATTTATCTTGGTGCCAGCATCACGGCTTTCCAAGCGAGTTTGTAGCCCAGGATCCTCATTATTAGTCTTCAGATCTCGATCGAGAACAAGCATATTAGATGAACTAATTGCAGAAGTGTTCCCTTTAGTCGTAATTTTGCTGTCTAGGTTTTCTATAGGCATAGCTGATTGGACTTCCTGAGCCCTCGCATTCCATGAATCTATCAAATGAGCTCTTTGTGCTGCTGGTTCTAATTTCTGTCAAACCAAACAGTTGAAATTCAACGTACAACCAAGCAACAGGTAAGCGACATGACAATTTCTAGAAGATAAAGTAGCACAAAGCTCAAAATGGCAAAAGCATACAAAGATGTAGCTTAAGAATTCACCGATTCTATCATTTTTCAAATATAACCAGGCATGGCACCGTGAATTAGATGATAGACAGAATAATGGTGGACAAAGCATGTACTGCTACAAACTATCATATCGTGTCCTCTTAACTTAAAAAACCCATATAAACATGCAATTCCTACTCCACATTCTAAGTACAACATCCTGCAAAACTGCAAAGGAAACGGGGCCAGAAAACCAAAAACTTACATAACTTTCGAGCTCCTGAGTTTTCCTCTGAAGCTCACTCCTCAATTGGGCGTTCTCTTCTGCCTGTCAAAGCAAAATTTTCAAGAAAACCATCACCTAAAAAGAACATCCCCTACTAAGCCCGAAAACCCAAAAGCAAAACACAAGCAGTATAAGAAAACCTGCTGCCTGATAGCTGCCTCTGCTGATTCGACGGCTTTCATGACCTGAATCAAGCTATCGTTGTTGCTAGTATCATTTGCGCTACCAGAAATAAGATTAACACCACCAGCACTATTATCAAATTGTCGTCGGAGAAGATTGACGGACGGCGGGGACGACGAGTCAATCAATCCCAAACCTGAAAAATTCTCCGCCAATTTGCCCTCGTGACCGTTCTCCATAACTCCCCTTCACTTGAATCCCGAATCTCTCTCTATTCCCTCTCTACACATTTACACACCAATACATATACAGTAACAACAACAACAACAACAACCGAAATCAACTAAATAATCGGTGATCAATACAATTGCCCATAAAAGAACCGAACTAATATATGAAATCACAATCTGAATCGCACAATGATTGATTACTGTTCCTATATTTCAAAATCAAAACCCTAAAAATCACAGTTCGATTGTGCTACGAACTAAAAATCTTAAACCGAAAAGAAGAAGAAGAAGAAGAAGAAATTAAAATATAATACGCAAATACGGAGTTTAATTAATAATACAGCAACTACGCACACTCATTATTTTTTCTTTTTTCCCTCTCTCCTTTCTGAGGAGGAATAATTGCGTACACGCGTGTTTACGAAGATACGTCTTTTTTACGTCATTGACGATTATTGTCATTATTACGACTATGATGATGATTGATTGTTTTA
>JAOQMP010000208.1:36107074-36119153 GCA_027563575.1 Erythroxylum pedicellare | reverse complement strand
ACCACATTAATGACATAATATTCCTCTTTCTTTAATCATCTGATAGTGTTGGACTCACCAGAAAAATCAACACCAGCAAATGACAATGCCAAGGAAGTATAGCGAGACACCTCATCAATTCTATTTTATCCTTTTTTACTGTTCATTATTCTTCATTTTTCTTTAGACATTACAGGTTGTTAGATTTGTTATGGCAGAATAACATAAAAGAGAGAAAGAGTGGAATCAAGTCTATATGTATCTTACAAATCATGAATAAAGAATTCATTTCTTTTTCACCAACTTCGGTCATTATCTTTTTTTGTCTCCTACAAATACAAATGAAAAAGGAAGAGAGTTGATTTTCAAGCTGTGATCTGGACTGTTGCAGCGATTTATCATAACAATTGTGCTCATATCATCCGTAATTGCCCACAATCCGTAATTTTAAACATTATCTTACCCAATTAGTGACATGCTTAGTGAGCTTTAGATTTGAAGCATGAACATTCATGAGCAAGGGGATCACTTATCTCAATTCCGATCCATGCCTTTCCATACACTCATTTAGGTATAATTCAGCTTAACCAAAGCAAATCTTAGATGGTTGAGAAAGCTTACAGTTCCTGGACTTTGCATACCATTGCTTTGAAGAAGTTGATACAACTTCCTGAGGGCATGGAGCTCTGAGACAACATTGTCAAGTTCCATCTCTCTTAGACAACCTGGGAAGCATCAAGCATCCAAATCACATTATGGTTAAGTTAACGTATTGAGTACTATAACAAAAAGTAAGCGATGATACACAAAAACAGAACCCAATTTTACAAATCTTTCCCACTGGAAAACCCAACTCCCAACTTCACAGTCACGCCTGCAATCACTATCCCTAGATAAATTAGATATGAACATGTCATTACTTGATTTCATCAACAAAACTGAACAACCAACAAGCGTCGGGTGCGGATCTTCACATCACATTTACTAAACTTACAGTATCAACGAAACCCAAATAAGAGACAACGTAAAGGAAATTCCAAGTGTAAGTAGGAGTGGAGAACAACAATTGAAGACAGCCAAAACAGTACAAGAAAACGACCCAAACATGTTAAGAGCGGGAAGGTTTAAAACTGAGCGCGACTCGCTTCCGAATTGAGAGAAACCTGTAGTGCGTGGACGTGACAATGAAGAGGGTAATATCCGAAACAACCAACGTAACAGTTTCTTCTTCTTCTTCCTTCTTCCTCTTCGTAACAGACTTTTTAACCGTCTTTTGATAATTTGCATTAATTTATTATTAATTACAACTTTATTAAAATATGGAATTTTTTATTAAATACATAAAAAGTAAATATTTTAAAATAAAAACACTACTAAATTAAATTATCAAAATTTTTAATTTTTTTCAATTTTAGCATAAAATTAGTGCCTCCGTTAATTTTCCTTACATGATTTGTCACTTGTTCCAAAAATCCTAATTATTAATACATGTTAACCAAAATTAACACAATTAACGAAACGACGTCGTTTAATCACAAAAACTAAAATGACATTGCTTTTTAAAAAAATGAAATCCTTAAATTATTTTAAGTTGGTGTAAGAGTAGTTTGGAACGTCGGGAAAATAAACTGAAGACGATGCTAGAGTGGCTTGGGATGTTGTCGTTTTATTAATTTTCATTAGTTGTGTTAATTTTAGCTGATATATATTAATAATAAGAGTTTTAGAACACACGACAGGCTATGTCATCAAAGTTAAATTAGACATTAATGTCGGGTTATAATTAAAAATAAATTGAAAGTTTATATATTTAATTGCTATTTTTAAAAATTGAAGTTAGAATTACAAAATTGAGATTTTTTGATTTGAGTAATCATTAAATAAATAATTTAAAATTTTTATTAATATATTTCTCCCTCATAAAATAAAAATATGATATAAAAATAGTATATTTTATATTAAATAAATTATTAAAAAGACTGTGTTTTAGCGAAACTCTATATTGTTGTTTTATAAATTATTAAAAAGGGTGAAATAACTTTGCAAATTATTTATTTGAATTTTATATTTATTGGAAAATAAAAATAACTTAAGCGTTAAGCCAATTTTAACAGAGTTTTGCTTCGGAATCTTGAGACAATAGAAAAGAAGGCCACGTGAATCTAGCGTACACGTAGGATTTCGTATATTCACTGCTCACGTGGCCTCGTGCCACGTAAGCAAATCGATCCTTTTTCTGCGAAATTTGAAAAGCACGAGGACGTATTTTAAATTTGACGAAATATAAAATTGAACGCTCGAGGAAAAGGCAAGCGCGAGACGGAGGATTTGTTGATTCCCCAAACGTGCAAAACCAATGCTCGGCGATTCTCTTTCTCCGTCGCGATTTTTGATTCTTCTCATCTCTCGATCTTAGGCAGTCTTTCGTTTCCTGGTACTTTTACGTTCAGATTCTTGTAGCTTTCCCTGTTTATTTCGACCGTTTATTTGCTTGAATTTGTTGTTGTTTTTTCTTAGATCTGAATTTGGTTAATATGTGTGTTTCTGCATGTTTGATTTGAAACGCTAATTCTTCTGATGTATCCTTTTCGTTTGATTTTCGCCCTGATTATGTTTCCTTTGCCTTTATTCGTTTCTGGATCTATTTGCTTGGAAATCACGTCACTGTTTCCGGTTTTCCTTGAACTGCGGTTCTGGTATGCTTCTTTTTTAGAACTTTTCGACGTAATTTTATGCATGATTCGGTAAAGTAATGGAATGATAATGAGTTCTGTTAGGGAGAAAGACTCTGGATGCCGAGTGGGTGAAGAGGAAGAATCTTTTCCTTCTCCTCATCCCCTAGACCTAATATAAAATCATTGTTTTGGTAGTTTTTGGATGTTGTGATCGATTCTCGTCTTCGGATTAGTGACGCTGTTTTCCTGTGGCAGGTATCTTGTAGGCTGCCTATTTTATCAAATCTGTTAGTAACAAAATATTATCTACACTTGGATGAGGGCAAAATAGTTTCATATATATGATTAAGTTGGGATATTCACTATTAGGGGTGCTAACAAGCTCCAATTTGTACGGTTCAACTTTTTTTGGATGGCTGATTGCTGCAGCACTAGGTGTACTGTCTATCGTATATACATTTCTTCGATGGCATAGGAGGACATCTCTTAATTGGGTAAAAGCTGCTGCTAGAGCAAAGAAAGAAGTATGGAAGAAATTGAACGTTCCTCGGTCATGTCATTCATGGATGGAAGATTTAGCAAGTGGTCAACATCCTTCCACATGCTGTGTTTGCCTGACTTCCTTGGTGTCTCCAGAAACTCCAAAAGTGGCATTTCATACTTCTGTACATCGATGTACTGTTTGTGGTGTAGCTGCTCATATATACTGTTCAGAGTTGGCAGTAAAGGATTGCAAATGTATTGCACAAGTCGGTTTTAGCCACGTGCAGCACCACTGGTCAGAAAGGTGGTTTAACATGGATGAGAACTCTGAGACATCTGCTTTCTGTTTTTACTGTGATGAGCCATGTGGTGTTCCTCTGATAGATCCTTCTCCTACATGGCATTGCTTATGGTGTCAGCGCCTCATACATGTCAAATGCCATGCCAAAATGTCAAAAGAATCTGGTGATGTTTGTGATTTGGGTCCTCTGAGAAGGATTATTCTTTCTCCACTTTGTGTGAAAGAAGTGAATGAAGGAAACAATGTAAATTCTGTTCCAAAAGAAGTCATAACCTCATCTGATTGTGGAAGAACTAAAAGAAAGCGTGCCCGCGGTAAACATGGAAACGGCCGTGCTGTTAACGGAAGGTCACAGAATGCTTCAGCTACCTACACAGCATTGGAGTTCTTGTTTAATGGGATTGTAAGTAGGAAGAAGTCTGCCTCAGAGAAGACTGCTGATTCCTTAAAGAAGGATAGCAGAACATGTGATGGATTATCTGGCAAGAAAAATGGACCAAACATCTTCAGTCAGGTGAAAAAGCATACTATACTTGATTTGGCTGAGGATGCAAGACCACTTCTGGTTTTTATTAATTCCAAGAGTGGGGGCCAACTTGGGCCTTCTCTTCGGAGACGACTGAACATGTTGTTGAATCCTGTTCAGGTAATAATTGAACTTTTCGGTTAACCAATTTCAATTTAAGAGTATATCCTTATCATTTAGCAGATTTTCAGGGACAATCAGCAGAAATTTTCTTATCCCACCGCAGGTATTTGATCTAAGTGCTTCCCAGGGTCCAGAGGTTGGGCTGGAGTTATTTAGTACTGTACAGTATTTTAGAGTATTGGTGTGTGGTGGAGATGGGACTGTTGCATGGGTCCTTGATGCTATTGAGAGATTTAATTTTGAATCTCCTCCACCTGTGGCTATTCTTCCCCTTGGCACAGGAAATGATTTGTCAAGGGTCTTGCAATGGGGAAGAGGTTTTTCACTGATTGATGGAAAGGGTGCCTTGACTACATTCTTATATGATGTAGACCATGCTGCAGTCACAATGCTAGATCGCTGGAAAGTAGATATCAGAAAAGAGACCTCAGAAGGATACTCTGAAGAAAAACAAACTAAGTTTATGACGAACTATTTAGGTAATTCCAGTATTTGTTTTCTTATTGGGATAATATCATGAACCTGTCAATTATTATCATTAACTTTTCTTGTAGGCATTGGATGTGATGCTAAGGTTGCATATGAATTTCATGTAAATCGATGCGAGAAGCCTGAGAAGTTTAGTAGTCAGGTAATTTCATGGGTTTTTATTGATGGGAATAAACTTCGACTACATGATACTTCAGATCTCACTAAACTTTGTTTAATTGTCTTGAAACTGTGTTTTTCCTGTGCTTAAGAGCTCAAGTACTTGAGTGAAGCTCATCTTCTAAATCTTCATATCACTAATGGGATGTCAAATCCCACCATTTTTGCACATGCTACAAAGTATCAGTGCAATCTGCAAACTAGAAGAATTCACGTACTTTCATTTGTTTTAGATAGAGGTTCGGTACCCTGTCGTTCTCTCTGTATTCATGAATTGGATCCAAAATCTTGAATGAGATCAGCTAAAAAAAGAAAATCAATTATATCACCCTCGGCCTATTTAACTCTTTGATATTTGGTATTAAAGCAGTTTGCTTGATACTGTGGCAATCAAAGGCAAGATGAGGCTGAAGGAAAAACCCAGCAAACTTTTCACGATAAACCTGTTAATGTTGATTTTATGACTGTTTCTTTTCTATCTTGTTTCCTTTTTCAAGAAATTAAAATCAAGACAGAAGATAAGGACTCTTTTCTATTTTATCCTGTGTTTTCTTTTCAAGATTTTCTAAAGTTAGACTTGATGTACAGTTTGTGAATAAACTGCGATATGCCAAAGAAGGTGCCAGGGATATAATGGACCGAGCGTGTGCTGACTTACCATGGCAAGTTTGGCTTGAAGTTGATGGGAAGGATATCCCCATACCCAAGGTTCATCATTAAAACAGTATCTTTTACTATTCAGGCTTTTTAGTTCATCAATTTCTTTAACATATCCATATATATCCAATGCTGTGTTCTTTTCATCTCTTTTGCCCTCCAGGATTCTGAGGGTTTAATTGTGCTGAACATTGGCAGCTACATGGGTGGGGTAGACCTTTGGCAAAATGAATATGATCATGATGATGACTTTAGTTCTCTATCCATGCAAGATAAAATCCTTGAGATTGTATCCGTTCGTGGAGCATGGCATCTTGGGAAACTTCAGGTCTGAACTTTTCTGAGAACATGTTTTTCTATTGAAATTTCGCGAAATGTTCCCTTCCTGGAATCAATTTGCGTATGATTCTAGAAACCATTGCCATTCTAAGGACATCTATAAAACCAAACTTGGATGTCACCGGACTTTCTTTCCTCACTTTCTACCTTGCCTATTTTTCCACCTTTAGCAGTGGAGTATAAACCAATTTCACTCCAATCTTCACCAGCCCTCCGGACCCATTTCAGGACACTGTTGAAGGGCTCATTGGATTCTCCAGTTCCTCCATAGGAACTTATTCCTGACAATTCCTATTTCTTTATTTTTATGCTTGATTTTTATGGAGTCGATTGTTATACTTGTCTATTCTACAGGTTGGACTTTCACAAGCAAGAAGGCTAGCCCAAGGGAAAGTCATAAGAATACATGCTTCTAGCTCTTTTCCCGTTCAGATTGATGGTGAACCATTCATCCATCAACCTGGTTGCTTGGAAATAAGACATGACAGTCAGGTATGATTTAGCAATGAGTACTGTTTTAATTACATTATTGATTTAAACAACACCACCCTGTAGAACATTATTGATTTAGTAGTTGCAATGTATTTTATGATAAAATTACTTTGAATATCTTAATCCATGATTAGAATGTCAAATATATCTCAAGTCTCATTTTGTAATATTAAATATCACAACCTATAGAAACTGTATATCAATTTATCTCACTAATAACATAATGTAACTATGCTGAACTGATATTGATTTTGACTTGATAATTTGTACATTTGTTAAGAATAATTCAATGCACTGAAAATATATACGATTAGAAAATTATTTCTTATGTTATTGTAAACGTTGAAGATTTTTAAAAAGACGGGTCTAAATTTTGTTTTGAACATAATAATTAAGTCCATTTTAACATTGTTAAGGATACATTGGTCTATATTTTTTCACAAATTTTAAGTTCATTTCAACATTGTTAAAGATACACTAATATATATTTTTCATAAAATTGAATAAAATGAAAATTTATAATGTAATTAACAAATTAATGAAATGTCATAATATTTGAAATAATTTACTATTTGTTTTATGGATGTTCCTTCTGGGTATACTTCAGGTGTTTATGTTGAGGAGAACCGCAGAGGAGCCAAGAGGGCTCGCAGCTGCCACGATGACAGAGGTTTTAGTAGACGCAGAATGCAAAGGAATAATCAACGCATCTCAGAGAAGAATACTTCTCCAGCAGTTGGCCCTTAATCTCTCTTGATTTCTGATACTTTCTTAAAGCTAAGCCCTTTAACCTCTCTCTCTTATGTCAACAACATAATCAACCTTTGTCCTCCTGTATTATTCTTTTTGCATATCATTTTATGATTTTTTTTTATAAATTTTTATATGTTTTGTTTTTTGGTAAAATGTGCTCTCCTCTGATCAGAGCAACGGCGAGTTTACCTATTGCAGAGCCGAAATGAAATAGTATCCTTGTAAATGGATGTATGATCAGAGACATTGAAAAAGTATGTCAATTTTAGTCATCCTATTCTGCAATATTAATTGTAGTCATCTTATTCTACAATATTTCTTTGTCGCTGTGGATTGCATGATTGAAAATAAAGTTTGTTAGTAGGCATAAAAAGATTTGGTCTTGATCTTAATAGATTTTTTTAATTTGACTAATTATAGAATTAAGTATAACCAAGTTCAAGGATTTGGATATTCGAGTTTGAAAATAGTTCGAGATAGAACTCAAGCTCTCACTCGAGTTCAATCATGGTTGGTAAGTTAATGTCTAATTAAAGATCGTAAAATTTGTTACTTTTAATTGCTTTTAGAAAATAGTCACTTATTCATAGGAAGATGCTAACAAGAAAAGTGTACATTTTCAGAGTGTAGACTACCATCTTTGTGTACATTCTTTATCACTCAATTCTAAGATGTAAGAGTTTTTTATTAGTGTTCTTCGTATAGAAAAGCAAAGCTAAGTGATTGGTTAAAGAAAATTAATATGTACTCAACCATAGGTTTACTTCTACCAGCCATTGCTCTAGATTAGCTTTGATACTCACTGTCACAAAGGTCTACTTTAGACTTTAACTTTTGCCGTAAGTACCCTACCTTAATGCAGCAATCTCGTTTAGGTTTGCTTAAGCAGATTCAGTCTTTTCATATGAATATTACCGAACAATTCTATTAGCTCTCAAATATGTCACGTGTATATAAGTGTTTAAAGTGTTTCTTTCACACACGAAAAAACACAAGTATATGATTACGAGTTTAATGATTTAAATTAAAATAATAAGGGTTTGATATAAAATAATTTAAAAAATTAAATACATTCCAACTTAATTTCAATAATGTCAGGCCAGTTTCGAATTCACCAATTCAAGCTCTGGTTAACTGAGCATTGAGCCTAATCTTTTAAAAAGTAAAGTAAATTGAGCCCGACTTAAGGCCAAAATGGTATTAACTAGTCACGGATACTCTTTCAGTAGATATTGTCTTCGTCGCCGTCAAATATTGACTAGTATGATTAAGTAGATATTTTGTAGTACGAATGGGTAGAGTTAGGTGATGAAGTAGAGATTACTTAAATATTATTGTGATGAAGTAGAGATTACTTAAATAATTATAATAATTTCATGTATTAAAAAAGGTTCGGAGAGAGAGAGAGAGAGAGGGCGGGGGGGAGAGATTAGAAACTGAAAAAACGACAATGGAAAACAAAGAAAACGCAGATTGTAAAGACACACCTTCTCTTCTCTCCTCCTTCGTTGACACCTTCGTCGACTTCTCCGTCAGTGGTGGTCTCTTCCTTCCCTCCCACCCCAAACCTGATGTAACCGCTGGTACCCCGCCTCTGCAAACGAGGTACCTGGCCCCAACTCGTTTGGTCGCTATCGGCGATCTGCACGGGGATCTCCAGAAGTCGAAGGAGGCTTTTCGATTGGCCGGATTGATCGACGCGTCGGATAAGTGGATCGGCGGGTCAGCCACCGTCGTCCAGGTCGGCGACGTGCTTGACCGTGGGGGTGAGGAGTTGAAGATATTGTACCTTTTGGAGAAGTTGAAGAGAGAGGCTGCGAAATCTGGGGGTAGTTTGATTACTATGAATGGGAATCATGAGATTATGAATGTGGAAGGTGATTTTAGGTATGTGACGGAATCAGGTTTAAAGGAGTTTGAGAATTGGGGTTATTGGTATGGTGTGGGAAGTGAAATGAAGACTCTTTGTGCTGGGTTGGAAGAGGCAAAGGACGTGTTTGATGGAATTCCGACGACATTTCGTGGTGTAAAGAAAGAATTCTTCTCTGGAATTAGAGCTAGAATTGCTGCTCTTAGACCTAACGGGCCTATTGCCAAGAAATTTCTGACACAGAATGTGACAGTGGTGGTTGTTGGAGACTCTGTTTTTGTTCATGGGGGATTATTGCCTCAACATGTTGAATATGGCTTGGAAAGGATCAATGAGGAGGTTAGGGATTGGATTAGTGGTATGATGGGGAGATTTGCTCCTAGGTATTGCAGAGGTAGGGAAGGTGTGGTTTGGTTGAGGAAGTTCTCCAGGAACTGTGATTGCTCTGCTCTTGAGCATGTTCTTGCTACAATCCCTGGAGTGAAAAGGATGATTATGGGGCATACAATTCAGGAGTCTGGGATTAGCGCGGTGTGTGGTAACAGGGCTATAAGGATCGATGTCGGTATGTCCAAAGGATGTGGTGATGGAATACCTGAAGTCCTGGAGATCAATCAGAACTCAGAGTTAAGGGTGTTAACATCAAATCCAATGTATCTTAAAGACTACAAGTCTCATTTGGCTGCTGATAAGAAGGAAGGACTTGGATTATTGATTCCAGAAAATTGAACTCAGCAAGTTGAAGAGAAGGCTTAGGATAGCATATATTCATAGTGTCCATTCTGATTCTACAATGGAGCCTCCAAAAGTTTATTCTTTCCCTGTTTTCGAAAGGGAGCTGAAACATTGAATGAAGGTAAAAAGATATTCCTCTCTGGACTAATGAAAAGGTTTAATTGAATGCATTCGGTTCTACGATCTGCTTTCCTTCACATATTCTGCTCATATTCATCAAATGGACAGTTATGCCTTTCAAATCCAATTCCAAGTTTAGTTTGCATCTAGTGCCAAGTTACAATGATCAAATGCTTGCTCGTCCATACCTGTTTTCCCATTTGAAACTCTACTTCTGAACTGAATTATCTGATTTACCATGTGAATGAACTCTGTGCTCTTAATTATTTCGAAGATCGCATTGTGTAGAAATTAAATGGAGCCAAGTTATAAAGTATCACTAACCGGGTTATGGTCTAACGAAACACCTGAAAAGAAATTGAATGTGGTGTGGCCATTACTAATATAAGAAAGAACAAGTAGCATTAACTAGAAGTGAAATACAGATGCAGAGTATGAACTAGTAACATATGTCTTGAACGAAGAACTTCGTATAGGAAGTCATTTTGAACAGGAAAATACAATTCCTAGTGCTTTTTGCCATATTTGATCTTCCTTAACATCCTGCTACAGTCGATCATTCCTGAGAAGGTCATAATACACCTGAGGCTTTCTGAACCCTGAGATGCGCAGAGCCTGGAAGAAAAGAATGGTCTTAATTAGTTTCTGCAAGCAGGGAGTAAATCATACAACTCTTCCATCTCTGTTAGATTAGCACATTTCCAGATTTAGCACATGCAAGGCGGTGGCTGACACACTCCTCAGTGATCTCGTCTAGGGGTGGAAGCAAAGCTCAAGCCCTCCCTAACCGGTTCAGCCCAAAATTAATGGTCTACGTTCAGTTTGTCAAGAAAATCTAAATTCAAACTAATAAATGGTTTTAGGCTATTTAAATAAGATCAAGAACTAGTCAGACTCCAGCTCGATTTCAGGCCTTGAAAAGTTCGGATATAATCCAACCCATTCTCATCAATCTTGTCTTCATTTTAAGGTGTAGAAAAGAACCATACAAAACACTACTAATCATTGAAGTGAGATGCGACCTGCATTGCATAGGCTAGGTGGATTAGAGTCGGTTCAGACCAAGGCCTTCCAATGAACTGGAGGCCAATAGGCATTCCTGTTTTGTCATACCCAACCTGCGTGAATAACAACAGTCAAGCAAGCAGCCTGAAACTGGTTCGATAAATGCAGTATAAAAGAAGCAGATGGATTCACCGGAACTGTAACTGCAGGTAATCCCAGGAAATTTCCGGCTATCTGAAACCGTACAAGTGCAGCTGAAATGTTTAAACAAGTGAACCCCAATGTTCAGGTGCTTGGAAGGAAGGTTTGCTGTAAGAAAGATGATAAGATGTCCCTATTAAACTATTGAAAGCTTGGAGTTTCATACCTCCGTTGATGTAGTCAAGTTCACCAGTGTCTAAGGCATCATTGAAAATTGGATATGCAGTAACACTGTCAGATTAACAAGATATCATTAAGCAGAACTCCAATCAAACTTTAAACCAAATCTCGAAAGTTCGAGTTGACTCTAAATTTTAAGCTAGAACTTGAGTGCAAACCTGCCCATTCACTTTAAGATATAAATGAGAAAGGAAAAGAAGAACAAAATAAAAAGGAATTCAGGTAATAGGCCGGATTCAATCGATGTTCAAGTAAAATTTTGGGTTCCAACTGATTTTGGGCGGAGTATGAAACTTGGCTCGAAACCCAGAATTTTTTTAAGCAAGAATTGGTCAGAAGTCCGATTAAATCAGGCCTGTTTTCAACCCTTGGAAGGATACCCTGTTGTTGGAGTGACAATCACATCTGCTCTTTCAAATATCTTCTTATGCAGTTGCATTTGGCGATTCCTGTAGATACGTGAAACTTCATATATAACGATAATTCATTGAAAACAAGAGAACCAGCAATAATTAGAAGAGCAGGAGAAACAGGTTAAAAAATTTGTAGTATCAGTCAGGACACTGCTAATCAGTCAGGACTATAGCATACCTGAACTTCTGAGCTTGGACATAGGCTTTAGCACTCATAGAACCATAAACACGAAGGCCTAACCTTACATCCCATCCTGACTCTGACTTGTCACTGTTTCAGGAATTTTATACTGTCAGAATCAGAAGTCCTGAAGCTTTAGCAGAAAGAGAGCTTGAAGATATAATGGTGAGACAGGCATACATTTTTTCCATATATGGATCAAGTGAAGTAGTACATTCTGATGCAATAGTAACATAGTGTGCAAGGCGCATTGCTTCTATATCTGGTATTGTGACCTCTACTATCTTGTACATGAAATGGCCAAAATAGGTTAGTGAAACAATGCATAATAATTAAAACCTCATCAGGGCCTGTTAAGTATGAAAATGTCCATTCAAGATATGTAATACCTGCCAACC
>JAOQMP010000208.1:36079591-36098335 GCA_027563575.1 Erythroxylum pedicellare | reverse complement strand
GGACCTCCCCAGACCCTGCTTCATTGCGGGATTTCAGACTGAGTGATGATGATGATGATTTCCCAACACGAAATTTAGGATTTTTTTTATAATTTTCTCAATATATAAGCTCTCCTAATGGATCAGAAATTTCTTATGCTTACAATTGATATGAGCAACCGCATGAGATCTTAATATTTATTTATAATTTTCATATCGAACTTCCCCATCATGAAGTCGATATGAGTCTAGTACATACTAATTATAATTTATTTTTTACCCGAACTTCGACCTATTAATCTAAATTATTTATTGGATCACTTTATTATCTTTATCTAATTCAAATTGCATAACTTAACTGATAATTTATTTAAAAATCAAATAACACAATTAATAGTTGAACAAATTTATATAATGAAAGGACAAAATTATCCTAACATATTCATCTTTGTAATTGTCCCTCCAACTCCAAGGGACAAAAACAAAAAGCAATGTTACAGCAGATTGAGTTATGTCCGGTAATAGTAGATTCTATGTACTTGGGAACACTGAACTTCCTCCTCCTCCTTCCCTCTTAATTCTTACGTAAACCTCTCCCACTTGTAACCTGCCATTACACTCCCCTCCTCTCCACTTGCAACACACAACATGACAAAGTTTCACACGATGTCGTTAACTCTATTGTCTGAATCCATTCGTTTCATTAGATGCAATGAACTAACTACATACCAAGAGCCGCCGCCCATTTGTAGTCTGATTTTCTTCGTCTTCTTCCTCTTACTTAATTCCTTTCTTTTTTAACGATCAAAAAAGCAAATATCTAAGCTCTTCTATCATGAAAAAAGGCCCCATGCAATGTTTATCTGCACCGAAGCTGTGTCCAGTTCTAGTCTATCTTATACGTCATGCATGAATATGCAAGCCCTCCATAACCAAAACTCTCATTGGCTGTCCGCAATTATAAAACCCCACGTTATAGAGAGCAGAAACCTAGTTGGTAAAGCTTTATTTTTATGTATGTTTATGGTGTGATACCAACTAGTCAAAGAAACCACCATGTCCACTCTTCCGACCAGCTCTCCGAGAAACGCCTTGCCGGAGCAAGAAGCGTTTGATAAGTTCTTTGATAGCTGGATTCTGGAGCAAAACCAATATCTTGATAGGCTTATTTCAGCTGCTAAAGAGCATTCAAATCAAGAAGATGGTGAGACGAACGGGCGCCATCTTGGTCCACTTCTCGACCAAGTGATGGAACATTACGAGCATTATTACAAGGCTAAGACGAGGTGTTCGAAGGTTGATGTTTTATCGATGTTGTCACCTTCGTGGATCAGTTCTTTAGAGAACGCTTTTCTTTGGATTGGTGGTTGGCGACCGAGTATGGCTTTTCACTTGCTGTACTCCAAGTCCGGTCTTCAACTAGAGGCTAAACTCAGTGACATGCTTAGTGGTTTTAGCCCAGACGACTTAGCGGACCTCTCGCCGGCCCAGATCAACCGTGTCGACGAGTTGCAGAGGAAGATCATTAAGAAAGAGAAGGAGATAACGGAGAAGATGGCCAAGCACCAAGAGGCGGTGGCTGACTCTTCCATGGTGGATCTTTCTCATGCGGTCAGCGAGATGATGAGGAGTACCGGTGAGTCTGGTAGGAGTCAGACGGCGGCGGCGGCGACTGAGGAGGAGAGAGTCGAGTCGGCTTTGAAGTCAAAGGAGGATAACTTTACGGAGCTTCTAGGAAGAGCCGATGATCTACGGCTGAAAACGCTTCAACTTGTTGTTGATATTTTGACTCCAATCCAGGCCGCTCATTTCCTGATTGCTGCTGCTGAGTTGCATTTGAGGGTTCATGACTGGGGAAAGGAGAGGGACGCTAGAGAAGAGCGTGGCACATACGATTCTAGCACCAATTAATCAATTAAAAAATTAAATTTAAGCAATTAATACTAAAAAAACATAATTTTTAAAATTTTGTTTTCCTTTAAGCATGATGGCCAATATATGATTTAATTATTATTTATAATTACACCCGGTATTTAGACTAAATTTATTTTGAATTAATCTGATTGATTCGAGTTAATCAAATTTTTAGTTTACGGAATTCAACCAATTCTCTTGATCGAGGATATCATTGAGAAATAAGAATCCGTGTTATCAAAAGATTTCCCTCAATTATTTCTATTCTTGATGCACTATTGTCAAAGTTATTAAGACACGAAACAACTTAAACTTGATCTAAAACCTAATCACTCGTAAGTCCAACTAAAGTTCGATAGGGTTTAAGCCATTTCAATTATTTTTAATTTAAAATTTAAAAAATGTATTATTTTATTCAAAATAATGTCATTTTTTAAAAAAATTTTGCTTCGGGTTGGATTGAGCTGAAGACCCTAAGCTCAAGTTCGGTTTAAAACTTAATTTAAAAAAAAAAGTCTAACCAACTTGATTGGACCCATTGAGTATAGGTCAAATTAAGAATAAGAATAATAATTAAGAATTAAGAATTGATGCTTGATAGCAATTGTTCAAAGAAAGGTCTCATATTTGGAATTTGATCCATTTTATGGGTATAAATACTTACATAAGAGTCTGCCTCATCCAATGAGTCAAGCTTGAGTCAATCAAAGTTAGATTATCTTTGTATGGAACATTCTTCTCACAACTAGAGTTACCTTTCTTTTTTAATAACTTTAACTAATTAAAATAATAAGTTTAAAATAAAAATATATTAAACTTATAAATTATAGTTAAATTGAATCTAACGAGTTTAGGTTTGGGTACGGGTAAGGTCAAGTTCGGAGTCACAAGGTCTAGGCTCAACTTGAAGTTAAATTGGACCGAAGCTCTAGTCTTAAGTTTTATCTTGTTGTGTTTCGGGTAAATATATATTTTTTAATTTTAAAAAATTAAAAATAATATTAAAACGATATCGTTTAATTTAAAATTTTTGAGTTTGAAGTTTATAATAAAAAATAAGTTTGATATTAGTATAAAAAATATTTGATAATAATTAAATAATTAGAAGGGTTGAAAATTAAGTTTATAAAATGAGACTAGTGACATTGTAATTTGACCCAACTAGAACTCCGGGGTACTAGAAAAAGAAGAAGAAGAAGGTAAGCATTAAACGGAAACGGATAATGCTATGAAACGACAATGGTCGGTTGGGTTTCTTTTTAATTTCATTTTCGTTTTTTTTTCTCATTAATAAATTTGGTAACCGCTCCTTCTCCTCCATTCACTACATAGGCTCTGTCACTCAGTTGCTCGAAGTTTTGTTCCTGTCAACTCCGATCTGTTTGGCTTGTTTCGTTTGGTAATGAATTCCTTTTCCTTTTCACTTTTCTTTTGGGGGTTCGAATCAAGCTGCGTTAGATTCAGTCCTCGGAATTTGTCTTTTTGTGCTTTCGTTTGGTAATTTTTTGAGCTTTGAGGGTTTAGTTTTGGTGTTTTGATTAATGGTGTTGTGATCGTTGAATGATTTGGTGTTTAGAGGTTTGAGTTTGAGTCTAATTGGGAATATAAACTTTATATTGTTCACGTAGATCTTGTAGTTCACTTTGGGGATAGGTTGCTTTGGGGATAGGTTGCTTTTATGCTTAATTGCGTTGGTAAAGCTTATTATTATGTTGTGAAGCATTGATGATGCCGTCTTCTAATGATAATAATGATGCATCTATGCTTTTCCTCATTATAGGGTATTGTTGTGTTGTTGAATTTGGAACTGTTTTGACAGGGAAAGGGAAAAAGTTCTTCTGTATCTGAATGTGGAAAGGGTTCCATCTGTTGTCCAGCCGCAGTGCCTTCATCTATGCTAGAACCAGAGTTTTGTTCACTTCTGTAGACAGATTTAGGCCTTATGGTTGTAATCACGGACACATTTGAGTCGAATATTGGTTAGTTTCTGAGATGATGTTGTTGTAATATTATAACCTTTCAGTCTAAGGTGATGGCCAAGGAAAATAGGCATGATTCGCAACCCACTAATGGGGGAGTGGTTAATGAAGGTCATTCACCTACTGAAAGTGAAGATTCTGGGACTTACCCTCGTCAGAGTCTGGACAAAGAGGCAGGTGTGGCGACATGTCGTGTTTGCCAATGTGTTGAATCTGACAAACGGGGAGATATTGCTTTAGGATTTCTGGGTATCAGGCCTCCCTTTCACGAAGCTTGTAAAAGCAATGGAGGATTTAGGACTGAAAGCAAAGCAGAGCCTTTAGATGTTGGAACTGGTGGGTTGCATAGGAAATCAGCTGTGGGAGAATCTGGTATCGTTGAGTTCATTGGTCCTGATGGGGAGGTTTTCATCTGTCACACTGATTTAGAAATGGGTACGCACCAGCAACACGACGCATTGATTGAACTTGGCTGCTCTTGTAAAAATGATCTTGCTCTGGTTCACTATGCTTGTGCTCTCAAATGGTTTGTTAATCATGGATCTACTGTTTGTGAGATCTGTGGACATGTGGCAAAAAATATCAGGCCTCAAGACTTTACAAAGGTTGTTGTTTCTTTGAAGGATTATGAGGTACTGAGGGAAAGGACTGCCAGTGGTGATCCCAACCCTGCTCAGTTGCATACAAGTTCAGGTGTAGACCCTGATGCTGTTGCTGCTATTAGAAGGCAGCGGTTGAGTGAGATCTCTCTGTGGTTTAATCCATACAACAATAGTAACTACAGTCATTCTTCAACGGCTCCACAGGTGGTTTCAGAGCAACCCCAAAATACTGTCGCCGAAGATATTCTTCCTACTGAGAATCCTGCTACCAAATGGGCTGTGGAATGCACAGGAATTTTGTTGGCTACTGGGCTACTCACTGTGACTCTGGCGTGGCTTATCGCTCCTCGTGTTGGAAAGGTATGACGTACTCTTTCATCATATTGACTGTTTGAAATTGGTGCATAGAGGTGATCTTTCATGTTTCATTTAGGATTAAATGACCACATCATCCTGGCCGCTTTTACTGCAAACTTTTGATCTCTTTATTCACCCAAATAGGAAAACGCTCAAGGATATATTGCCATATGTCTATCTGTGTGTGAAGTAATAATAAACGAAAGTTTGAACAGTTAATATGGTGTGTAATATCGGGACTCTTATCATTTCTCTGCTAACGACATATGTTCCTTGTAGATGACTGAGCATGTTGCTTCCCCTTGAGATGAAGCCAACAGTTCTTCAATCACGTCTTACAAATCAAACTTATTAGAAATTGTGAGGTTTACTTATAATTGTCCATACACTAGTGTGGGATTTTATGCCATATGTATTGATGTACGACTTATTTAGGGAATAAATAAATATCACTTCTTTGGATGTCTTTCTTTATGATATTTAACTTATTTGGATTTTTCCTAGCACAATCTTCTATGCAAACTTGTTTGTTCCCTAAGGAGACTGTGTTTTGGTTAACTTAGTGCATGATTTGCTCGATTGATCCTGCTTTTATGTGCAGAAAACTGCCAAAAGTGGTCTTCATATCCTTCTTGGAGGCATTTGTGCGTTGACAGTTGTGATCTTTTTTCGCTTTGTAAGTTACTACAATTTCTTTCTGCTCCTGCATTACCATCAAAACGACATTTGGTCATTGACATTAGATTTGCTCATTTAGTTTTAAGAAAAGCCCAACCAGCACAAAAAGCTTTAAAAGTTTGACTGCTCCTTAGATTTGACTGACATTGAACATCGATAGTTATACATGCATTAGGCCATTTACATTTTTTGGTTTATGATTGGTGTTAGATACAATTTTATACACATCGGTTTCCATTGTGTTTGTCTTGAATTTGGGTACCGTTCCTATTGGTCATTTACTTGCAAGTACCCAGGTTTGCAACTGGATTTAGCTTGTTAGCTGTGAATCATAGAACTATAATGAAATATACGATCATCCTATTTTATCGAATTTAAAACAAGAGTCAGGAAAAATGGTGCGATCCTCAAATGTAGAATGCTTATTGTCTGCTAACATCGTGATCCTATAATTTGCAGATTGTGCTTACTAGGATCAGATACGGACCTGCACGGTACTGGGCTATCTTATTTGTTTTCTGGTTTCTGGTGTTTGGTATATGGGCTTCTAGAACACATGGTGCTCACTCAACATAGTTTCAATGCCCACCTTTATGCATGTAAAATGAGTTGCCTACAGACAGGACTGCTTTGTTTTGCACAGGCGCAATTGATATTAGAGTAAGCATTACACCCAATGCTCATTCTTACCATCGTGTATGTAAAATGTAATTTTATCCTTTTTAGTGAAAATAATACATTCCACGTGTGCATTTGCTCAGAACTCTTGTCGGATCATGATTTTACCTTTCACTATTACAATGGGATACTATTGGATTTGTCATATTGTTCTAAATTGATTCGACACAAAAAAAGATTACCCATTCCCTAAAAATCTTCTCTCTTTCTTAGGTATGCAAGTGCCTATGGTGCTTGAAATTATGCCTTACCTATTCCCTAAAAGTGTTCTCTGTTTCTTAGGTATGCAAGTGCCTATGGTGCTTGAAATTATGCCTTCGTCTATATTTGACCTATACATGTTATCGTTTGTCGTTTGGCATTGTTCCACCAAAGAATGTGTTATCTTCTTAGCATCATTATGCTATTTTTGACTTAATGGAGTCATTGTGACAAAAAGAAGACACAGTTTTATGATGCTATCGTGAAATTATATTAGACCTTGGTAATGTGTCGACCCAATGATCAGGCCTGTAAAAAAAGCTTGATCGATGTGGGTTCGGGTCGGGTCGGGTCCATGTTTGGGTGGGTTTGCTCCTGGCAGCCTCTCGAAGACTAAAGCATGAAAATATTTTGAAATTTAATTTAAATTTGTCGAATTTTGAATTTTAAATTTGACGGACTTGAACCTTTTTGTCAAACTTGAAGTGTGAAAACCCAAAGTTAGCTTGCCATGAAAAATAGTGAAGTTTGGATATAAGTGCTGTTTTCTTTTTTTGGGCTTACGAGGTGTCTCAGGCAGGTTCTAACTATGAGAAGGTACTTTTAAGCTATTTACATTTAGACTAATTTTTGCTTGAATCGGTAGGTTCCTTACGGGAGGCAAAGTTCTGGCTTCAAATTTTAAATGGTTACATACATAAAGGAGGTTCGAATTTGCAACTTCAATTAAACTAAGAGAATTTCTTACCAACTGAGCTGTAACTTAAGTTTAAGAATTTTGTTATTTTGGAACACTCAGTCTTTAACTACAATGATAGTAATGTTATTGAAACGGATAACATATTAGGAAGTCGTTCCTAATATCTTAGTGCTCTTTATGGCATATTATAGTCAAGAATAACAACATTACTCACTTCCAATCATCCAGGAAAAACATCTTTTTTTAATCCAACGTAAGTAGTTGAAGCAAATTATAAAACCCCAGAAAGTATGGAGTGGACCCGTATACTTAGCTAAGATACTTTGTCTCATCACTGTCTAGAAGTAGAACCATAAACACACAAAACACACACACACACAACCTTAACAAGCCCTTTCTGTTCTGGCGGGTTCAATCAAGCCACAACAAAAAAACATTATCTTCATCTCCTCCAATCTGAGGTTAAGAATCCTCCACAAGTCCCTTCCAATATCCAATTTTGTTTTCAAGTTTCACGTTTTACATGCAACAGCCCAGTTTTGGAATGGAAAGTCAAGATATACACATGCTACAACTAATAATTGTGATTCGCTTATTATACACAGACACAAGCACTTGCCTGTGAATCCCAAGTTGTAATCATATCACCAAACACAAACACAAACACGAACATGCCGACCCTTCTCCTCCGTCTTCCTCTCTTCCAGTTCCAAGAAGTCAGGTACTCACTCCTCTCTCTCTATCTATCTAACAAACCTTATCATCTTCCTCAACACCGTTTGTTTGGTTTCTTCTGCTTCTTCCTTCTTTTCCCTTACTGCTTACACTTAACAGTTCTTGTCAACTTCCTTGATATGACAAATTATGGTTCTTTGTAGAATCTCTAAGTGGGTTTTTGTTTTGTTCTTGTTCTTTCAATCTCCTCCATCGCCTCAGATTTTGTGTGGTTGTGATGTACTCATTCATATGTAAAACTGCAACAAGTAAATTTACATTGACGTACTGGATTTTGTGCTATTTTCTTATCAACAATGAATTGACTTATGTTTAATAAAATGTAACCAAAAATAAATAAATAGACATATTAGTTGAGAATTATTTTAAAATATTTTAATGAAATAGATATATCTGAATTTTCATTTTTGGGTTTTATTTAATTTTTCCAAGCATTATAGGAAATTAATTTGACTGCCTGAAAATTGTCTTGGAACATTGTAAAGACACATATTATAATAAATCTAATTATCCAATAGTGATTTTTTGTTATATATTAATAAATTGAGTCTATGATTTGCCAAATATTTTAATAATGGTTTATCTTGAAATTTAAATTAGATTGACAAAAGTTTTAAGGTTCAATCGGTATTAGTCTGTTATAGATCCAGTTAAAGATTGAGTAAAATTGAATNNNNTATCCTGAAATTTAAAACTGGATTGGAATTTAAATAAAATTGACAAAAGTTTGAAGATTTAAAAGGTTCAATTGGTATGTCTATCATTTAGTTAATGATTGAATAAAATTGAACAATTTGAAGAAAAATATCTTTACCTATCGAAATTTAAATTTTAATTGGCAAAGAATATTGTGAAATGAAAATTAATATGCTTATTTTAGTTTATAAAAATTGATTAGTTTATTATAACTGACCGATTAATTAATAAATTGATCGGTTTTTAACAAAAAGATTATTAAATTAAATCAAATTAGAAAGTTGAAAATCGAACCGAAAAGTTAGTCAATTTAGAGTTTTTATCGTTAAATCGATCGAATCGATTTGATTTTTAAGACATTGATTTCGAATTTCATGAATATAAAAATGAACTTATCAATTAAGACATTTTTTTTTAATTTATTAGTTCATAGTGAAATTAATTATTTTCATTTCATCAATCTACAAGAAAATTCTATTCCATGCATGATGATCTTGGGTTCTTTTTTTTTTTCTTTTCCTAATGTTACTAATGTAGCTTTGGATGTTCAAGTGATGGAGCATCAAGAAGAATCTTGGGACTCCATAATAGACACAACATCAAGCAGAATCAATCTTCTGCCCTTTCCTTCCCTCATTCAACCTCCGTTTATCCTTCATACTCGTAAAATCTTCTCTTCCTTGTTGCTTTCTTCTGTTTTAGAATCCATATTTCTAAATGTTTTGACTTATGCTCTTATCTGTTTTCATATCTTCTTAAGCATCTCTAGTGGTAGTAGTTGTTCTGCAACTCTATCAGTAATGGCAGATGAAGAGAAGAGAACTTTTGGCACAAGTGAAGCCAGTTCGCTGGTTGAAGAACTGAGGCAAAGCTTTAGGTCTGGTAGGACGAAGAGTTATGAATGGAGGATTTCACAGTTGGAGAGTATTCTAAGGATGGTTGAAGAAAAAGAAAAGGATATTTATGAAGCTCTTTACAAGGACCTGGCAAAGCCTGAAATTGATGCTTTCGTTTCAGAGGTCTATGAATGATCTAATAATTAATCAGAATCCATTATTGGAATTCTTTATCAATTTGTAGGATTCTAAAAAATCCAACATCTTCCTGATCTTTCACTGTTTAAAATGATCAAATCGATGCAGATTACGATGGCTAAATCCTCCTGCAAATTGGCCATTGAGCAACTTTCCACCTGGATGAAACCAGAAGAGGTAAAAGAAGAAGAATCCTCTAATTTTCTACTGAGAATTTTGAGTGATTTCAGATGATTTTTTGGAACCTGTCAGCTATGAAAATTGTGCAAATTCATGGAATGTTTCAGGTTAAAACTTCATTCGCAACCTATCCTTCTTCAGCCAGAATCGTGGCTGAACCTCTTGGAGTTGTTTTGGTCATCTCAACCTGGAATTTTCCTTTCTGTATGTTGTGAACTATCTCTTACCTACTTTTAGATCACCATAACTTTCCAGACAATATGCTAAAGAGACATTACTTTTAGTAATTCGAATCAAAGTGTGATCTAAAATCGATCTATTTCTGTCATCATATTCGTAGTTAGCACATTCATCCTAATTGTTGTTTCGACATTGTTACTTGCATCCATATTGTCATCATTATCAGAAAGGTTCCTAAACTTGTTATCCAACAACTTATCCAAAAACACTGTAATGAAGCAAAAATAGAGTTTGTGGTTAGTTACAACAATGTTCTAATATGAATCTCACTGACATGTGGAGTCGACAGAAATCTAAAAGTACGTAACTTTATCCCTGATTAATAGAATGCTTGTTTTTTATTGGAGTTCGTTATCATAACGAGTCTTTAATTGGCTAGTCATGCTTGTATCATATTGAAAGAACTTCAGAGATCAAGAGTGATTCATACATTCCTTTTACTTTTGCATCTTTCAGTGCTGTCAATTGATCCAGTCATTGGAGCTATTTCAGCAGGAAATGCTGTTGTCCTGAAGCCATCAGAAATTGCTCCAGCAACATCTTCCCTTCTATTGAATCTAATAGAGCAGTACTTAGATAAATCTGCTGTTAGAGTTGTTGAAGGAGCTGTTCCTGAAACCACTGCTTTGCTTGAGCAGCAATGGGACAAAATATTCTATACAGGTGCATTAATAAGGCGTATCACCAAATACCACGTAGATGTATAGTTTTAAGGCGATGACGGTGGCTTTTCTTTTCTTTTCTTTTCAGGCAGCCCGATGGTAGGGCGGATTGTGATGACGGCGGCTGCGAAACACCTCACCCCAGTTGTTCTTGAACTTGGAGGGAAGTGTCCAGCTATAGTTGATTCAAACACAAACTTGGAAGTAAGAATATTAACCTTCAGGACTTGATTTTCCGATCTGAACTCGGTTTGGAGCTGAAATTTGTTGATTATAAGGTGACAGTGAGGAGGATTATAGCAGGGAAGTGGCAATGCAACAATGCTCAAGCTTGCATTGGAGTTGATTATCTGATAACTACGAAAGATTTCGCGCCGAAATTGGTAAGATGATCTTGTTCGAGATAACGAATTAGAAAGTGTCAAAATTTTTAGAACTATTTCATTTCAATCAAGCTAATGATGAATAGATAGAAGCACTAAAAGCTGGGGTAGAGGAATTTTTCGGAAAGGATCCAATGGAATCAAAAGACATGTCTCGAATTGTGAGTTTGCATCACTTCAATCGTCTCGTAAGGCTCTTGGATGAAGACAAAGTCTCTGAGAAAATCGTTCATGGAGGACGAAGAGATCAGAACAGATTGTGAGTAAACATTTCCTTCTTCTTCAAGCTTGATTACTTCTAATGACTCTTCATAAACCAAAATTTCTCAGAAAGATAGCTCCAACGATAGTCTTGGATCCTCCTAGAGACTCTTCGATTATGCAGGAGGAGATTTTCGGTCCATTACTTCCTGTGGTCACTGTGAGTTGTTTAGTTGCTAAGAACATAATCTTCCTCCCGATGATCTGTGAAGATGATGCTTCTTACAGGTTCAGTGTTTTGTGAATAATGTCAGGTCGAAAGCATCAACGACAGCTTCGCGGAGATAAACTCGAGGCCGAAACCTCTCGCTGCCTATCTGTTCACTAACGATGAGAAGCTGAAGAGCGAGTTTATCGAAAACGTATCGTCCGGAGGAATGCTCATCAACGACACTGTGTTACATGTACTATTCTTGCATTTCTTAATAATAACTCAGTTCAAAACATTGGAGAAGGTGAAGACTAATATTTGGAGAGGTTACTTGACCTTTTTCTTCTTCGCCAACATGATTTTTGTGTTCTTGTAATCAACATGTCATGTGGGGAAGAAGATGTCACGTAACCTTTTCAAATGCATGGAGAACATTGCTTACAGATGTCTGCGAAATCTGCAGGTTTCAATTGACACTTTACCATTTGGAGGGGTTGGAGAGAGTGGAATGGGATCATACCATGGGAAGTACTCATTTGAAGCATTTAGCCACAAAAAGTCAGTTCTCATAAGGAGTTTCAATGGAGATGCAACTGTAAGATACCCTCCATACACACCTAAAAAGACTAAGTTACTCAAAGCTCTGGTCAATGGGAACATATTTGAGATCATCCTTGCTCTCATATGGTGGTCAAGGGATTGAAGAGCTTAGTGTTGGATAATCTATGTTACTTTAAAATTAGACAAACATTTAATCATCTATGATACTCTTTGTTCTATTAGCTTGTTCTAGAAAAAGTAGTATTTACATGTCTTAATTTGAATTAGGGTTGGTAATAAATTAGGTCATAAGAGTACTAGATGCAAATCGATCTAATTATATCATAATGATATCATTTTGTCATCTCGGTTCAAATTTAATTGTCCTTTGAGTTAGGTCGAGTTAGGTTAATCTCTCCAAACTTTAACTCAAAATCAAATCAATTTTAACCTGATTCCTGAATTTTTGAGTTGGATTGAAAGAGAGGCAGTTTAGGTTCAGCCTGATCCCTTATATATCCCTCTATTTCAACTCAAGCAGACAAAAAGATATAATGTTGTCAATTCAGTTTAAGTTGATTTAGATTTTTTGAGTTTGGTTAGATCAGTTTCCTAAATTCAAACCCGATTCAAAGGTTAATTAACTTGAATATGACCTATTAATTTTGGGTCAATTTAAAGACTTATATTGTAATCTTAAAACTAAATAAACATTTGGTATGTCACAAAATCTATGATACTCTTACTATAAATGGTTGGATGGAAGGAAGTACAAGGTGGGACACAGAAACAGGCACAGCCACATTGTACCCATCTTTATGATAATCGATCATTGTTACAGGACGTGATCTGCTTTGCCCGTTCCTGTGTGCCACCTTCTGCTTCTTTCCATCCCGCCATCTATCTAACTATAGATAGAAGGTTGGAGAGAAAGGGGCACACAGGAAAGGCACAGCCACCCTGTGCCCAAGTGCGAATTCCAAATTTAAGTTTTAATTTCTGTTAAAAAAGAATCTTAAAAGATTCGAAAACAGCTGAAGTTTCCCATGAAACTTTCCGGGAAAGTTGTCTGGTACGAATAATTACCAAACTGATACCTCGACTTCACAAATGGAAGCTCTTTTTCCAAGTTGTTTGGGAGAGGAATGAATCGAATTATACCAAAACCCCTCGTAAAACCTTTAAAGTTTTACCTTTGTTCCTGTTGATCTTCTGTCATGGAAGAAACTTCCCATGTCCACCTACACGAAAAGAATAATGATCCTCCAAGAAAAACGCAACCCGGTTATGGGTTGTCTACATATTCGAACCATAAAAACAGAGTTTTGGATGCATTCGAATCAATCAGAAGAGACTCCTAAAACAATAAATTGACCAAGAACTTGTCTCCGATCTTTGAGACAACTTATCAAGCAGGTAACAGACTGAGTGGCTGATCGAAAGAATAAAAGGGAAAAGAACCCATCTTTTGTTGTCTCAGGGTGACATACGAGAAAAGGAGAGATGGGTTTTTGGTTGTGGAGCTTGACGGTGCTACTTCTGGTTTTGGGGTTATCAGGTTCCACTGATAATAAGCAGCAAAGATGGAGAAAGGCTATGGTATCAGGAGAAACTTCTTCCCCTATAGTGCTCAACAGAGTTGGGCCATCCATTGTGTTCCCACTTCATGGGAACGTGTATCCTATAGGGTATAAGCACCAGAGACATGAGCTTTTACTTATATGAACTACGTGGTAATTCGAACTCTGGCTTCTTCATCTTGCAGGTACTATAATGTGACCGTGTCCATAGGACAACCACCAAAACCATACTTTCTTGATGTAGATACAGGAAGTGACCTCACTTGGCTCCAATGTGATGCTCCATGTGTTCGATGCACTGAGGTGAACCATTTTCTTGTCTTTTTTGGTTTATATTAGTGCTTAAAGCTAAAGTTACCCAAAAATCTTCCATTTGACATCCACATCTTGAAGTTGGGTCTCTTGGAGATGATGCCTGAACAAGGTAGAGAAGTTCTGCAACAATATTATCTAATAGGATCCCAAATTGTTTCAAGCATTTCAGTTGTATCTTAAAGTTTTGCATGATTCAAACGTGGAATCCTGAACCATACGTGGGTTAGTTCTCTGGTTTTGTTAGTATGACTAAATAATCAGATATTCTGCTCTGCAGGCTCCTCATCCATATTACAGACCTAGTAAAAACCTGGTTGCTTGCAAGGATCCTATCTGTGCTTCCTTGCACCCACCTGGTCACATATGTGATTATCCAGAACAGTGTGACTATGTTGTTGAGTATGCAGATGGTGGATCATCCTTGGGAGTTCTTGTCAGGGATGCATTTCTGTTCAACCTTACCAATGGAATGGGACGCAACCCTTTTCTAGCCCTTGGGTTGTTCTCTTCTCCATTCTTTTATGAGATTTGAAAAGCACAAAAAAAAGGGGGTTTCAATCATTAGATTCCCACCCACTCCATTTTTTGTTTTCCTTTAATGTTCCTCTTTGAATTTGTATTGGTATTGAAGCTAATCAACTGCTTATCTGAACCATCCTCCCGCACTTCTTTTTTTTCATTTGTCTACAGATGTGGATATGATCAGCTTCCAGGAGCATCTAATCATCCCTTGGATGGAATTCTTGGTCTTGGTAAGGGGAAATCAAGCATCGTCTCTCAGCTTAGTGATCAGGGTTTGGTCAGAAACATACTTGGTCATTGCATAAGTGGACGGGGTGGAGGATATCTCTTCTTTGGTGATGGTTTATATGATTCTTCTGATCTAGTATGGACATCAATGTCACAGAGGCTCCCGTAAATGTCCTTACCCTCTTCTCTAAACTTCTCTGTAATACATATTTCCTATTCTAATACCAAATCCTTTCCATATGTCAGAAAATACTACTCCCCTGGATATGCAGATCTAAGTTTTGGTGGAAAGTCTACTGATATCAGGAATCTGCTTATTGCTTTTGACAGTGGAAGTTCTTATACATACTTCAATTCTTTGGCTTATAACGGTTTGGTTTCTTTGGTAAGTTGCCATCTATTCAATCCGCCAGAGCATAAAGCAAAATAATCTGGATACTATTCTTGACTGAAATTTCTGCAGATAAAGAAAGAACTGTCTGGCAAGCCATTAAAGGAAGTAGAAGCTCATCAAGACCAGACACTCCCACTATGTTGGAAGGGCAGAAGACCATTTAAAAGAATACAAGACGTCAAAAAGTACTTCAAGTCCATAGCTTTGAGTTTCACAAATGATGGAAAACATAAAACTCAGTTTGAAATAAGTCCAGAAAGTTATCTTGTAGTATCAGTAAGTCTCTCTTCATTGTTGCCCTACCTTTTGTTTATTAATATTACCATTATGTGATTTGAAAGTGAGTCAAGAGAATTTTAAGAGGTGATGGCATGTTCAGATCAAGCCCTCCAAGCTCAAAACCTGAAATGTTTTTATTCAAGTCTAAAATCTAATTTACTCGTTGTTTGGACCCTGACCCTTTTGCCGCCCCCTAATCGTTATGCTATTTCTGTATGCCACATTCCAAAGCTAACAAAAACGATTTGGCAGCTCAAGGGGAATGTTTGTTTAGGAATTCTTAACGGCACACAAGTAGGATTGAATGATCTAAACATCATTGGAGGTAAGATTATTGTAACTATTTTTTCTGTTTAGTCATGAAGTTTTCTTCTTGCAGCAGCTTGACTTACTATATCTTTTTCCTTTTTGAGTCATTTTTAGACATATCAATGCTGGACAAAATGGTGGTTTATGACAATGAGAAGCAAAAGATTGGTTGGTCTCCTGCATACTGTGACAAAATTCCAAAGTCCAAAAGAACAGTCATCTGATGCTGATGGATGTTAAAGAGAAAAGTTGATCCCATTATATCCATATCCTTAAAAACATTTGAAGTACATAGAATTGTTGTAAAAGAATGTACAGTTTGTAATCTATAATTACACATTGCTACAAACTATAATTTCCTTGTAATTTATATAATATTAATCATATAATATCATCTGCTTGATCTGTCGCCCTAGAAGAGTATGGTATTTCTTTTGAGTTGGTATTGACCAGAATTCAAGCAGGGGGGCTGCATAGACTGTTGCTTTCATCAACAGTAATCAACTTGGGATGAAGAATATGGTGGCGGAGGCGGCGGTGGCTAGCGGTGGCTGTTCTTCTGCTAGAATTTTCAAATGTTTCATAGCCACCACCACCAAGTGAGGCCCCTCCACGAGTAAAATTCCTTTTCTTCAAATGCAACAGATTCGGAGTCATCTGTCAAAGATTGTGCAGTAATGGCACATGCTGACTATTTGGCATTTTCTACAGATGAATCCCCTCAGACAGTAAGCATGTGCTTCACAGATTCACCTACTTTTCTGCTTTCAAAGGGTCCATCTTTTTTTTTTATCCCCCTCATATCTAATCCTTAGCCTGAACTCGAATCGAATTGAATAAATTATCGGATGCAAGAATATTTGCAAATGCACTAATTTCTGATTGAACCAAATAAATGCTTAGTTACAATCGTTCATATAAGAATCCCACCAACTAGTTCACTAACCCTAGAACTTTGTCATAATGTCATCTCCACAAGTCGGACAAAATCCTCTCTAAAAGTCTGAAGAATCAATATCCAAAATGTTACATGAATAATGTGATTAACCCTATCTAAGATCCCAAATCAAAGAATCTTGGATTTTTCTCTTTCTCTGTTTATTTTTTCATTTTTTGTATTTGTCCCAATGTGAGATGAATTGGTTCCGTCGATGATGATGACGATCACAAGCCCTTGTTCAAGTACCAGAGCATATCTTGCAAAGGTGAGAGCTGATCCATTTGGTATTGGACCTGTGAAGCGAAAGGGTCATCTTGAAAAGCATCCATGAAAGTGGAGTCGAAATCAAACCCATTGTCAAAGCCATTGCTCCATTTTGGATCACTCTGGACCTCGAACTCCGGCGAGAGTACGTGCTCTGAAGAACTCGAGTCTGTATGCAACTTGGGTACAGAATCAGACATCTCCATACGTATTAGGTCTCCGTTCATTAAAATGTTGGGTTTCTGATCTTCCTCAAACTCATGATCCTCCTCCGAATTCTTGATTACTGTGCTATCCACTGTGTACTTCTCCATGCTTCCTTTCTTGTTGTATATTCTACACAACACCCAATCATCGAGCTGCAAAAGTTTTTCAATCCCAATTCAATCTCACTGAATCTGAACAACCAAAATTCAAAATTGAACCAATTGAATAGTACTAATTAGTACCCTACCCTAAGATTCTTGTTCTTCCCAGCAGACCTATCAACATTGGCCAGGCGATACTCGTGCATGATCCAATTCGTTTTGATTCCTCTGGGAGCTTTGCCCGCGTAAAAAACCAGAGCCTTCTTGATCCCAAGCGGTTTAGGCCGTCCGATGGGTTTATCGGCGCCGGTCGCTTTCCAGTAACCCGTCCCAGCCGCCCGATTCGGCCTTGAACCGTTGGGATATTTTCGATCCCTAGGGGAGAAGAAATACCACTCCTTTTCTCCGTACAAGGCCATATCTGAATCCACCAAAGCACAAATAAATTTAACAAATATACAAAATTAAAATAAATAAAAAAACATTTTTTTTTCTTTTTGATTTTACCTGGAAGCTGCCATGGATCGTACTTGTAAAGATCAATCTCAGCAATAATCGGAACGGCGACGCTCTGGCCGGAGCATTTCCGGCAGAGGTAATGATTCACCAACTCATCGTCGGTGGGATGGAATCTGAATCCCGGCGGCAACTCCAACTCTGCTCTTCCTCCTTTCATTTTCCTTCTCAACTTTTTCTCTTATCCAAACAAACTCCTCTCCTCTTCTCTTCTCTTCTCTTCTCTGTCGCTTCGGTCTTGGTGTGGAACAAGAAGAACAAGTGAGGACTCGAAGCTTTTATAAGAGCAGAGACCAAAACTTCATTATTTTTAATAAAAAATTAAATATATCCACGTGGACATAAAATAAGATTTTTCTGTACTGTAGCAGCCAATTTGCATCACACGTGTCCCTCCTTTTGTCATTGCTTACGTCATTTTTCTCTTTCCTTTGAACAATCGTGCGAAAGTTTAAAAAATTAATTTTTTGAAAAATTGGTCTCAAGTTGACTCTTTACGGTTGGGCCTTACACCTCCTCCAACAAATCGGGAATTGCCACGTTGGAAACCACATACTTGGGCCGTAAGGGTCGAGTTGCTAGCGGTGGTCGTAGATGTTTAATGTGAAGCTCGTTGTAGATAATTAGAGGACTTCCCACGCTGGGTTTGAAGTTTGAACCTGTTGTCAGAATCCTACGTATTGGGGCGTGACGTCATCATTGTCCGTGTCTGTTTGTTTTTAAGTTTTACTACTTTTAATGTAGATGATGTCATGCCTGACAGAATTTGTAGAAAACTTTTAATTTTAAATTTAGAAAAATGGGAAAAAAGGGTCAATATAGTATTATTGAGTCAAAAATAAAAAAACTCAATATATATATATAAACTAACTAATATTATTAAGATCCAATTTAATTTACAAGACTCGGACTGGATTGAACAAAAACTAGATTAACGTATACGTTAATTAATTTTATTAATAAGTTGAATTAAAATTAAGTTTAAATTTATAAAATTATAATTCGTTATAATCTTTATTTTTAAATTTTAGTATTAATATATGTGACGATTTACTCTTAATTTAACTAATTATTATAATTAATAAATCTTAAAATTTAAATAGAAAAATTCAAGTCTAC